>VDFB02393126.1:0-29028 GCA_007258455.2 Sequoia sempervirens | reverse complement strand
TTTTTGAGTTTTCATGTCTACGTGTCAATGGTTGAACACAACCCATAAATAATTTATTTTTGGTTTGATGTTTTAATTTTATGGTAGAATGAAATATGTTTTTAAGTAGTGGAGAAAATTGTTTTATTTTCATCAGGCATATATATTGTAATGGTTGCTACTTCTTGCTGATTAATGAATTGGCTATAAGTGACATTATATATGGAGCTACTTGGATTAGCTATCCTTTATTGGGCACCTAATCCATGACTACACCATTAGGCAAACAATAAAAAATTGGTAATTCACTAAACTATCTATCAAGAAAAAGAAAACAAAGACATCTTGACAATTAGGAACGCTGACGAATGGAAGCATAGAGGGTCTAGGGTTTGTGTGCGTGGCGGGAAATTGATGTGTGTGCGAAATCAAGGAATGGGGAGGTAGGTACCTCCCCTCCCCACTATAGGTTTGTGGGGTTGTTGGCCTCTTTTTCCCTAAACTTTCGTCATGTTTTGCTTTCCTTTAGTGTCAGCGAAGTTTGTTTCCCTGTATTTGCTTTTTTGTGTGGTTGCTTCGCCTAAGCGAAAGGCTGGCATTGGCGTTGGTGTCTCTTCATAATTTATGGAGGGGGTACGATACACCCCACCCAACCAAGTTTAGAGGAGAGTCTTAAGGACTTCCAAACCCGTCCTGCGAAATCCTTCAAAGAGGTCGTTGCTACATAAGCTTCTAAAACATTCAAGGCTACTGTTGACACTAATTTCATTGTGGATGGGGGCTCTGACGAGGATAGCAGAGGGGAAGGTAAGAACCCCTCTATTTTCCCTAAAAATCTTTTCTTGCATCTAAATACTATGATGAAAGAAACCATTTATGGGGAAAGATCTAGATTGAAAGACTACAATTTTTTTCACTGTTGTAGACTTAAACAAAATGCTTGCAAGAAATTTTTTCGATGCTTGGTTTTCTAATGTGTGGAATAATAAATTTAGCATTCACATTTCTTATTGTAGACTAATTCAAAAAGGACTATTTGTTATTTTCTTAAGAACTCATGAAATGAAAAAAAAAAGTGTTGGATAAACCCTACTAGAATGTTGGAGGTTGTGCCTTTCGCGCCCTACCTTGGTTGTCTTAATAATTGCTCTTTCCTACCCTAGATGGGTAGTGGTAAAAAGCCTCCCCCTTGAATTTTGGAGGCTGCTTCCGCAACTCCTTGAATCGATTGGCAGAGTTGTGAGGGTTGAAGAAACAAAAGCTACTCTTCCCAATCTTGATGTAAGGGTATTGGTTTCTCTCAACCCAGGCATCGAATTCCCAAGTTTTATTAATATTGTCAAAGATTTTGTTACCTTGTCCTATCCTTTGGAAATATTGGGTGGGATTAATGCCTGCTTCCTTTGCAGAAGGGAAGGCCACCTGCAAAGAAACTGCCCTATTATTAAGAGAAAAAAAGCTCCCTTGGGGTCCTACCAACCTGTTCACAAGGCTCCCAACAATGGCAGAATTAATTCCTCACCTGAAATGTCAGAATCACCAGGAGTGGGTAACAACGGGGATCCCCTCATGCCCCCACATGATGGCGATGAAGAGGGCGGTGTTGGGTCTCTTGAGCAAAATGACAGTGGTGGGATGCCCTCCATTGTTGGGGGTGTTGTCAAAGATCTCCCCTTGCACATTGGCGGTGTTGACATGGCTCCCAGTAACTCCTTTGATCTCCTTGGGGATAATGCTCTTGATCTTGTGAATGGAGAAATTGATGAAACTCTTAAGGCACAACCCTCCCCTAGACCATCCCAACAAGTGACCAGGGATATTCTTCTATTAGAAAGGCTTAATGCACAATAGATTCTCCTAAAGAATATCAAGGAAAAAATCCAAAACTCTTGGGGAAAAACAAATACGGGCCCAAAGGTAACTAAATTTCAATTAAAAAGAAAAGATAACCAGTTCTCCTTTGAAAAAGTCCATCCTAGTCGAGTTGAGACTAGTGACAATATTTTGAATGGGGGCTCTGGTGACCCCTCAATGACGTCAGGGGATGATTCTTCCATTGAGGTAAATGCCCCTAAAGTGCAGGTGGAGGCTCCTCAATTGTGGACTAATTCTTCTCCCCCCTGTTGGGTGATCCCTCCATTCCCCCATCCAGAATATCTCTCCCAGTCTCGCTTCTAGCCAATTGTTTGGTTTTGAACAAGAGTGCACCACCAACTCTGATTTGGTTTCTAATCCCCCTCCCTCCAAGACAGATGAGGTTCCCTCAAGCTCTCCCACAAGAATTCTAAAAAGTAGAGACCCCAGGGTCATGGGTGTAACTGTTGATGAGAATGTCATGTTGGGGCAGCTGGAAACTGCACCTAAAACAAAAAATGGTCTGGGAAGACTAACGAAAAACAATGGGTTAGTAGCCTTGAGTAAGGAAGAAACAAGCTCATTAAGCAAAAGGAAGAAAAGGAGTGTGGTGATCCAATCCCTCGTTGCCAAAAAATGAGAGATGGACAAGAAGTTACCAAAGTGTTTTGAAAATTTCAAGAGTGACAACCCCATGACTGGTGATGATGAAGCTTAAATGTGTATTCCGGAATGTTAGGGGTCTTGAATCCCTTGACAAAATATATAATCAAAAGGTTCTTAAACATGGAAAAAAGTAAAGACATTGTGCTTCTCTAAGAAACCAAAGCTAAGTATGGTTTCTCGCTCGAAAACAACCTCAAGTTTGTATGGAAAGAGGTTTGCTCTTTATCCACTGCACATGAAAGGGGTAGGGGGCAGCCATCTTGATTTCCAATCATTGGAATCAATCCATCACTGGTTCCGGGTGCTCCCCATGTAATAGAGTGGTGTGGGTGACACTGAAAAAAGATGACAAGGTGTTTGGTGTTTGTTCAATTTATGCTCCTAATGATTATAGGGATAAAATCTCCCTTTGGCAATGGCTTGCTAACCTGCCAACCATCCCTTGGGTGTTTGGAGGTGATTTCAACATGATCAAGCATTTTGAGGACAAGTGGGGAGGGATAAACATGACCTAGAAGGGAAACAAAATGAATTTTTGGCTCAAATTTAAGCACAAATTCAATCTAATTGACCCAATGGAGAATGGTAAAAAATATTGTAATGATATCTGGTTTACTTGGTGCAATGCTCAAAAAGGTAATTCCAGAATTTACTCCAATTTGGATAGATTCTACGCTAGTAAGGACTTTTTTAGTTTCATTTCCAATGAAAAAGGTGTCAAGGTTTGTGTCCACCCCTACACCCTCTCTGACCATCACCCTATCAAAGCTGACCTTGCAGTTTATCAAGACAGTCCCGTGGTTTCATCCAAGAACCGAGCCTTTATGCTCAATACCATGCTTCTTGAAGATGTTGATTGTAGGGAAGCTATTTCCTCAATCAAGGAAATAAATAAGTGGATGCTCAAGGATGCTATTTCCATCAAAATATGGAACACCAGTGTTGATTCATGGAGGAATCTTTTCAAATTATAGGTGTATACCTTGGAATTTATCCTATTTTAAACGTGCAAAATACTTTAAAAATGCGAATGATAAAATACCAAGGACACCTCAAGATTAGCCAAAAGAGTGATAAACAATAAGGAAAATGGACAAAATAAGACACAAATGATTTCACCTTCCTTGCTGTTGATGTCTCTTTGATTGGCCCTTGATTGAAATGATTTTGTGTGCTCTTTAGATGGCTTGTGATGTAGCTAGATGCAAGATTGAATGTGCAAAATGATCAAAAGGATGGCTAGATGATAGTAGATGATTGAGAATGCAAAGTGGCAACATGTAGTTATGAAATGGCTAAGTGTTCTAAAATGCCCTTGAGGAGGGGGTATTTATAGGAGAATTTGAATTCTCTAGAGAATTCAATGGTCAAGATGCATCCACCAAGGCCAAGATGAAGGGCTATGGTGGGTTGAGAACCCACAAGCCCTCACATCTTGACATGTGGAGGGTGAAGTGGACAAGGGGATATGAGGTGTAAGTGAGGTGTCAAGAAGGTACATGAGGTGGAAAAAGACATGCACTTGGGGAGTGAAGAGATTTCCACAAAAAGGGATTCCTTGTCCCCAAGTGGGAGTGAAAGGGACATTTGAGGAATTTTGGAATTCCTCAAAAATCTACATGGGAAAAGGAAAGGTGGTTGAAATAAGTGTGAATTAAAATTCACATTCTTAGGAAAGTCTAAAAGATAAAAGATGGGTTCCAAAAGGTGGGACTTGGTCACATGTGGAGATTGTGACAAGTCCAAGGTTCTAGAAGCCTTGGAAGGATGGAATGTGAATTAAAAATTCACATATAAAAGAGGGGAATCTAGGAAGAATAAAAAGGAATTAAAAATTCCTTGGAGAATGATTAGGCTTAATTAATCAGTAATTAAAAGGATAATTAAGGGCTAATTAGGATTAAAAGCCAACTTGCAAAAGTTGGAGGATGTGACATCCTAATCAAGGATTAGGCATGTGCACATCCTTAATGAAGAGATTAGGAAATGGATTAGGATTAGATGAAAATGACATGTGAGGATTAAATAAATATAATATTTATTTAATTTATTTGATGAAAAAGAGGATTAAGGAGGGTAAGGTATTTAATTATTAATTAAATACCTTAGGATTAGCAATTAAAGATATTAATTAAATAATAGTAATATTACTTAATTAACTTGAAAGAGGATGTTTAGATGAAAAGTGATAAATTTGGATAAATTAAGTGTCCAAATTTGGATGTCTACATTTTGCCCCTCTTTGAGATGGTGTTACGAAGTAGCATCATTTCAAAGAATATTAAAATATAGAACCCAGAAGGAGATGGGTAGATTGGAAAAGATGCCCAGTCATCAAAGGGGTGACTAGGAAGGAAGACGATGGGGGTAAAGATGAAAATTTGGATGTCTACAATAGGGAAGAAAAAGGCTCTAGATAACAGGAAGCGAGAAAATGAACTTCAGAACTATCTCTTTGAGGCTGAGGCCAAGCTTCAAAAGGCCTAGGGCGACATTTGCTTAGGAGATGACTTGGTGAAGGCTAAAGACTGCCTGAGAAGAATACATAATAGAAAGATTAAAGGCATGAGGGTCCGATCTAAAATGAATTGGCTTAAAACTGGTGACAAAGGGTCAAAATTCTTTTTAAAATTTTTAAGAGAGAAAAATATAAAGGAGCAGATTGGAAAATTTGTGATAGTGAGAATCTCCTCAACTCTCAAGATGACATTCTAAAATAGTTTAATAGTTTTTTTAAGAGTCTTTTCACCACTGAGGGGGAATGAAATGATAGATGTAAGGAAAGGGCCTTTGTTGAGAGCATCATCCCTAGAAAGATCTTTAGTGATGATGCTGCCTCCCTCTTTGCAGAAGTGACTAAGGATGAAATTTGAATGACCATCAACTCCATGAATAATGATAAATCTCCATGCTGGGATGGGCTACCTGTTGAGTTCTACAAGTGTTTCTCTAATTGGATTTCTGAAGAGCTTTTGCAAGTTTACAAGGAAGCCATTAACTATGGATGCCTGAGTAAATCCATTAATAAGGGCATCGTCAAACTCCTGCCAAAAGGGGGGGACAAATCCCTAGTTAAGAATTGGAGGCCAATCACTCTTTTAAATGTGTTCTTACAAGATATTCGCTAAAGTGCTCGCCTTAAGGTTGGTTAATCTACTGCCCAAGTTTGTGAGCTCCACTCAAACTGGTTTCATCAAAGGGAGTTATATTTTGGAAAACCTCATAACAAGCTAGGAGGCTATGGAGTAGGTAAAGGCAACCAACCAAAGGGTTACTATGCTGCTCCTAAACTTTGAAAAGGCCTATGATAGAGTTGAATGGTCCTTCTTAAGGGCAGTCCTTAAAGTGTTTGTGTTCCTTGAAGGTTTCTACAAGATGGTGAACACTTTGCTAAAAGATGCCTCTGCCCAGATTGAAGTGAATGGGGATTCTCTCAAGAGGTGTGGCTGGAGAGATCCATCCGACAAGGCTGCCCCTTGGACTATGCCTTGTTTGTCATTGCCTCAGATGCTTTGCATTTTCTTCTAAGGGATTAAACACTCTCCCCAAGAATAAGAGGTATTAGACTTCCTAACAATAATGAGCTGATCAATGTGCAATTCACAGATGACACCACCTTGTTCATTGATCTTGACAGAAACAACATGAATCCCTGATGGTAAAACTTGAGCTTTTTTGTGTTGCATCAGGAGCAAAAATCTCCAACTCTAAGTCAATCACACTCGGATGGGAAGACTCCCCTCCTGAATGGTTAAAGGACTTCAAATTTCAGTGGGGTGGCCCTAATATGCTAGTGAGATATCTTGGGATCCCCTTCGCTCTCAACCCTAAACTCAAAGAGATGTGGAAATGGATAAGTGAAAAGATTGAGAAAAAGTTGGAAAAATGGAACAAACACTATCTTTCATTGGCAGGAAGGATCCAAGTTTGCCAATTTTTTTTGTCTTCGTACAACATATATTATGCCTCAGTCTGGTTTTTTTGCAGTTATCAAATTAATGAGATTAAAAAAAGAATTAAAGCATTCCTTTGGTCTGATGGCAAAGGGAAGATGAAAAAACACGTGGTCAAGTGGGACTGGTGCTGTCTTAACAAGTTGCAGGGTGGCTTGGGCCTAAAAGACTTAAGACTCTAGGGCATTGCTCTTGCCTTTAAATGGGTGGTAAGATCATTGGAGGGAGGTGAACCTTGGAAGGTATTGGTCAGAAACAACATCCAAAATGCGGTCCCCAAACATGCCAAAGCCTGGAAAGGCCTTCCCCTATGTGATATTCTCATCAACAGTCACCCCATGACTCCATCTGGATCATTGGTTTTTAGGAGCCTTTGGAAGGTTTGGGAGTACACCAAGCATAATGCTCAGTTAAAAAGCTGCAACATAACTCTCATTAACTCCAAATGCCAAAGCTTCAGCTCTATTTGGTGGAATCTCTACCAAAAAGGTAAGCCCCTTGCTCTCCTCCAAGGTTGTTCTGCTAAAAATTGGCATAAGGCAGACATTAAAACTTTTTAGTGATGTGCTTATGAATGGGTGTCTCAAAATTTTGGAGGCCTTGAGTGTTGACTTTACTCTCCCCCCCCTTTGCAGCAAGAACCCACTCCACCTTGGCTGCGGCCTGCTTAGGGGCTCTATTCCCCTTTGATGTTGCACCTTCTTTTAATCCTGCCTAGGACTTGGTGTGGAGGGACGGGGCTGAGCTGGTTAGCCTCAAAGCCAAAACTATTTACAAAGATCTAAGCTCGAATGATGTTGTTCTCAAGCATCTCAACCTATGTTGGAAAACATCTCTCTCAGACACCAGCTGGGCTAAAATCCTTGTAGAGGTCTGGTACAATTGTGTTGAGCCTAAGAAAGCTTATTTTAGGTAGCTTATCCTTCTCCAAAGGCTTCCCTTTAAATCCAACACAAATGATATTGACATCTGTTATGTTTGCTGCACTCCTGAATCTGTGATTCATATACTTTTTGAATGTTTTTATGCTAAGGAAATATGGAATTTATTCTGTCAAGATTTGAATATTTGGTTGAATGGTAATAATATAGATTGGAATCTCATCCTTTTCTGTGGTTTAAAGCTAAGCAAAGGTTGCAAATTATTTTGGAATTGTTTGACTAACGAGATCCTCTTGCACATATGGAAAGCAAGAAATGATGACAAGTTTAAGGGCAATAGGAGGGTTCTTACTGAGTCTAATAAGAGACTCACATATTGCTCTATTGTCTTGTAGGTATCACTCCATATTGAAGTGTCTCATGACAAGTTTGTAGACCTCTGCGGAAATGGAACAACAAACCTAATACATGAGGAAATCAAATGTGGGTATGCATGTGGACTCAATAGAAGAGAGACTAAAATCTTTCTCCAGGCGTTTAGGGAGTTCCAGAAAGCTTTTAACCAAGCTAGAGACAACATGATTACAAGGCATAGGGGCACCTATCAACACAATCATCAAGAAGAAGACACTTTCTCAACTATTGGGCTGGCAAGAGAAGAAGCTGAAGAAATTGAAACAAGTAATAGCCATAGGCTCATGAGACTGAAACTTGATCGCTAGTATTGTTGGGTATCCAATTTTTGATTTTCTCTGTATATGTTGGTAATGTTGTGCATATAACTCTGTATGCTATCTATAAAATAGTTGGGAATCAACATTTCAACTGAAATTTATGGGTGCAACATATGTATAACAGCTGAAATTGTTGGGAATCGACATTTTGGTTGAAATCTATGGGTTCAACATATGTATAACAGCTGAAACTGCAACATTTTATGGTTTTAGCCTTAGGGCAGCTGCTGGTTTCATTCTTGAACAATGTAACAACTTAATTACTTATTATTAATACAAAAAATAAAAAACTATCCATGAAGCCATCTAGGGAAAATAAAGACTCATCTCTTCCATGTAGAAGGATGTCATGCATTCTAGAATTAAGGGTTGATTGCAAAGTAGTTCACAACAAAGATGAATGCCACTATGTTGCTCACGAAGATAACATATATGGAAGAAGATAGTTGGCTAAGAAAGAGGAATAAAGGGTGAGGAAGGGAGGATCGAAGTGTTAAATTTTTTTAAGCCTTAAAATCAAGTTGTGAAATATCATAAGGTGTTTTACAGAAAATTTAACCCTATTTCATTATCCTAAATTTGATCTAGTGTGAATTTAAAACATTATAAGACATTTCAACTTCCATTTCCATCTAATTTGAATTTAAAACAAGCAGTAGACAATGCTCATAGAAAACAAAGAAAAAGCAAAATGTGGATAAAAGGAACAACTTGTTTGGTGTTTAATACAATTTTATTGACTGGTATAGATGAAGAGGATAAACTAGAACTTTGACTTCTACTCATTTTTTTTAATTTTTAGGTTGTGTTAGATGGACTAATCCACATGCGATCCTATCTAGTTTGGTGGAACACCATCCATACATTTGTAGTCTCATCCCTCAACTATGTTAGCGTCCGATACCATTTTAACAATATCTTAAGTAGCTTCACAACTTGTGTTTGTGACCAATGCTTGATATTTGGGTGCAGAGGGGACTTGCCAAGGGATTTTGAATGGTTAAACTTTCTTGTTGAGAATTAACTCCCTCTGCAAATTTTTTAAAAACTTAAGAAATTAAATGACTTTGAAAAAATATAAATAGTGAATATAAAAAAGAAAGGTTCATCCAAGAAAAGTATAATAATAGAATTTTACAAGTAAAAATGATTGTTTATTCTAGTACCTTCTCTTATATTTATTTAAATGAGGGAACAACTCAATATACAAAATAGAATGGAAAACCAGGTGTCAAAATTGAAAAATCCTTTTTGACAAATGTAGGTACCTCGTAAGCATTTTAGAAAAATCTTTTGACCTATGTGGAAGCTAATAAAGGTCGTACATGTACATACTCACATAATAATTCCATTTTTGGAACTGCCATATATTTTTGTGTGTATATTAGAGTCACACATCCTTCATGATTTTTAAGAGGTGGGAATTTCGAAACAGCCTTAAGAAGGACAAGCGCGGGAGGCGCATATTTTAAAGAAATCTCCAACACCAATCAAACTTAGCGGAAAGAATTATGAAAAACAAAGGGAAAACCCCATATTAGTGTTGAAATTTGGCTCCCCTACAAATTAAACCGCTCTCCTAATTTTGTAACTAATTTTGCCCCGTTGTTTGAATAAATAGAAACAAATCTGCAGAGTATAATATAACAGGTATGGGAAACCCCTACTCGCCATTATTTCAGTAACAAGCACAAACCTGATCTGCTACGAGGGTTTAAAAGTTAAAACGCCATTACTTTGGAGTTTTTCCTCCTTTTATAATCTCACAACAATTGTTTGAAGGGGCATTTGCAGGTTATTGATTGAAATGGGTGATATATTTGATGACGAAAATGAGCCAACACTGACCATGGAAGAATACATCGAAGGCGTGGAAGCTCAAGAACTGGTATGTTTGTTATTTTTCTTTTCTTAAAACCTAGTTGTGTTATATTTTGTGTTAAAATTTTAACATTGAAAGTCGTGTATTTTTTGGCAGGAGGCTGATTTGGTATTAGGGGGGGATGAAGGGAAGGAATGCACATACTCGAAGGGTTACATGAAAAGGCAGGCCGTGTTTTCGTGTCTCACATGCGTTCCTGCGGGCAATGCCGGCGTATGCACTGCCTGCTCTTTGACCTGTCACGATGGACACGAGGTACCCTTCAATATTTTCTTTCCACTCCATTTTGTTTTGCTGATTTCTATTCATTTTAGGAGGATGTAGCCTAAAGTGAGACCAGAGGAGTCTCTTTCCGGCCAAATTCATCTCCGTCTTTGGTGGAAGAATATTCCAAAAGGGGCCGGTAGCTCTGGGTAGACTGCCCTGACATTGTAACACATGGTCGCAGGTTTTGGTCCTTGCTGGTCAATGGAAAATAGCAGCACTTATCAAGATTTTCATTTGTCTTGGTTTAGCCCAAGCCCTTCAGAATGCTATCATTTCTATGCCCAGGTCATCATCTGGCAATTGCTTTGCCTTACCAGTAGATCGTGCCCTGCTGAGATTAGTTAGATGTCACATTTGCACCTGTTTATATCAACGATATGCCTATCTGTACCAAACTAATAATTAAGGCAAAACCAGGTTTGTTTCCATGTCGAGGGCGTTCTATTCTTCCAAATTCACATGGCTTGACGGTTTTTGCAGTGGGGTAATGCTCAGCAGGTTTGAACCCAGGTTGTCGTTATGACATTTATTCAGGGTTTTAAGCCAAGCTCTTCTTTGCATGTCTCAGGGGTTTCTATTCTCCCAAATTTGACTAGTGCTTTAACCCAGCTTCTTTTGGATGTTTCCTGGCCAGTTGAGCACAGGATCATGCTCAGCGGGGCCTTGTTCCCTGGTCATAATGGCAATTATTCTGCCTTATAACCAGTCCGTGACTCTCTGCTATTAGATAATGTACAATTTTCAACCTTGGTCATTGTTGCAATTTGTCCCCTCGTTGGCACCTGTCTGAATGAAAACACCATTTGTTATCGAAGGTTTGTAATTTTCATTTTTTTCTCAAGGTTTTGAGACACCTTTTTTAAAGCTTCTATTTGCTTTCGGTTAAGGGAGAAAGGGACAGTGATAGTAAATAAATAATGTAATAGGTTTGTAATTTTCATTATGTCACCTTTTCCCTCATCGGTAGTCTAGTGGTTGGTTCTTAGCTTTCTTTAATCTTGTTAAAGTAACTTTAGATTCATAATAGCACTAAAAAATTAATTCAGATAAATTAAACATGCAACATGCAATTCATAGTTGCAATTACACATTTTTTGATTGTCAAAATTTTCTGAGTTGAATTTTCATTATAGTGCTGAATCAGGAATCATTTCTGTAGTAGACAATAGAAGTACATAATGAGTTTAGGTGATCCAGGTTTCGTGTTTGCTCTTATAGAGGTAATTCTATTCCTTTTGCCAGATACAGATAAATGTGAAACCTTTCCTTTCAGTTGTAGTGGAATTAGTAGTCTTAAATTACAGTCAAAGAGCAGGTTGGCACAGTTCAAGAGATCCATTCCTATGCATTATCTAACATAAATTAGGGGGCTATAGCCTGTAGAAAATCGATCTTTTGTAGCTTATGTTGTATTGACAAAGTCACCAAGGGCCAGAAAATTAAGAAAACATTTCTGAAATATCCTATTCCATCTATAGTGAATATCTTTCCAATAGCAGCTATAAACCCTACCTTTGCTTTGTGGCCATTTATTGGAAGTATTCCTTCAGGCCTTTCCACAGACCACTTTTGTTTAAGTGCATATACAACCTTGCACAATGATGTATTTGTAGTATCCCATACTTAACAAGATTCATGAGCAATGCTACATGCTTTGGGACTGCATGTGGGTGTGTATATGAACACACTAACATGACAGAGCTGTATTGACTTTATTCATTTTATTCATTGGAGGTCCAAATGCAAAGAATCTGTAGGGTAAGTGTAGGAAGTGATTTTGAAAAATGTTTCAGCTAATTTCATTTGAATTTTTTTCCCCAAATGTTTAAATAAAATAATTAGTTAGGGGAAATTTATTGCACAAGGAGATGAATGGTGGTTGTTAGCCTTGCAAGAACTTTGAGAGTTGTCCTTGCACTTTGAGAATAGAGATAAAAATGCCATTATTTTAAAAACATTTGGGTAATTAGAGATGGCTATATTTTCAATTAGTTAAAAAACTTCAATCTATGTAGACATTTTAAACTCTTTTGTTCTCTCTCTTCTTATTAGCACCTCCTTTGGCTTTGATTAGCAACTCTTCGACTAAAAAAACTCAAATTTTCATGCAAAATTAGAAAATTACAAGTCAATTAGTGTAATATTTTAATTCTTTTAGCTCTTGCCAACCATATATCAATACTTGAGAAAAAAAAACTATTTAATTTATTTGATATCTTTAAGAAAATTTGATAGGAAATTTCTCAAATTTTTGAGGTATAGAGATACGAAGAAACTTCATTTGAAGTCTTTTGATGTTTCCATGTGTCTTCAACATAGGGAAGTGTTGTTGATCTAAGAGACGAGCTCTAGGGTGGGCACAAGTCTTTAGGTAATTATGGTTAGAAGCAGTGTTCCACGGGCCTGGGGGACGGGGAAACGGGGGGACGGGGAAACGCGTTTCGGAGACGGGGGGACAAAGGGCCTTAGTTTGGGGACGGCAGGGAGACGGCGGGGGGACGGCGGCGGGGGGGTGGCGGGGGGGTGGCGCTGATATAGTTATACATATACTTATAGTACTTGAAAAACTAGTTTTGAAAAGATGTATAATAGTATAGCAGTATAAGAATTACATTTCAAATGAAACTATAGGAAATTAGTAAATTTATAACATGGCAAAATTTGAAATACTAAATCTAAATACGAAGATATTTGAATTGTCAAATTGGAGATTTCTATTATATCGCCAAAGGCCCAAATATGAATAACATTGATGATATGACAAAGTCTATAAAGATGATTAATTGATTACATGATTCATCATTAGTTCATTACAATAAGTAGCATTACAAAATGAAAACTGAAAAGACAAAATGCCAAAATGTCGAAACTCAAAATGTAGTGAATGGAGGCCTCTAATCATCTCCAAACTCCCCATCACTGGAACTGCTGGACTCCACATGGTCAAGATCCCTCAAGCTCACACCAACCAGCCCTGCATCTGAAGTGGTAGGATCATCCTCATCAATCTGTGAAGGCTCCTCTGGCTCCACATCCCATCGTGCCGCTGGACTCTCCTTGTACACAATTGTCTTGCGGTCCATGATACGCAAAGCACTGTGTACAGCCACAAGCTTCTCTGCTCTCTTAGAGGTAAGTCTGTTCCTCTTAAGAGAGTGGATGAAGCTATATGTAGACCAGTTCCTCTCAGCAGCTGAAGAACTGGAAACCTGGGATAGCAGACGAATAGCTAGAGTGGTGGTCAAAGATTTCGAACCATGACAATTCCACCACAAAAGTGGGTCCTCCTGTGCCATAGAAACTATATCCACCTTTGCTGCATCTGAATAGCCTCTAAGAGTGGCAAATCTGGTCCACTCAGTGCGAATTGTGCTGGCATCTGTAGAATCATACATCTTCTCTATGCACCTAAAGAAACCTGCCTTCACCTCATCATCCTGAATCGGTGTCACTCTACCTGGTCTAGCCATGTACCACTTAGGATTCAAGGCAAAGGCAGCCATATGCAAAGGAGTGTTCAACTTGTCCCATCTGCGCTGAATGATTGGCCGGATGTGCTCATTGTAGAATGCTAGAGAGGGGTCCTTCACTTGCACAGCAGCCCTCATCTGGTCAAGCATAGAGTCAATGCACTCATACACCTCTCCAAGGTTAGGTGCATCCCCATCCCCATATCTGATAACCTGGAATACTGGAGAAATGATGGAGACAATGTATTTCGCATCAGTCCAAAACACATCACTCTTCACTATCTCCTTCACCCTTCTCCCCTGTGCTGTCTTGGCCTCGGCCCACCTATTCCACTCATTAGTCATAACCATGACTTGCAATGCCTCTTGCAACTCAATCATTCTCTCCAAGAGAATGAAATATGATGCATATCGGGTCTCCACCGGTTTCAAGAACTCCTTCTTCGCGAAGGTCCTGAAGAGTGCATGGGAAGTGTGGTGGTTGCAGATAAACATCTGCACATCTCTCGCATCAGTGACCACTCCTCTAATCCAATCAATCTTCCCCATGTCCTTGAGTGCATTGTTCATGGCATGCACACAACATGGGGTCCACCAAATATGTCTATAGGCTGCCTCAATGAGTTTCCCTGCTGCTTTACACACATGGGCTGCATCTGTGATTACTTGGACCACATTTTGTGGCCCAACCTCCTCAATAGCCTCCCTGAGGAGATGAAACTGAAAATCAGCATCTTTGCGATGCCCTGTACAATCAACTGCTCTAAGGAAGTATGGGCCCTCTGCACATGTGACCATGATGTTGATGAGTGGACGATGGCTAATGTCCGTCCACCCATCCATAACTATACTGCACCCAGATGCCACCCAACATGCCTTCATCTTCTCCATCAAAATATTGATCTTGGAATAGCACTTATCCAAGATCGAGGTCCTCATTTTTGTCTCACCTGGTGGCACATATGATGTTCCTCCCTTAGCCACCATAGCCATCATCTCCCTATAATAAGGAGACCGTGTAACATGAAATGGAATTCCATTGGCAAAAAAGAACTTGCCAATGGATTCATCTATCTCATCTCTCAACTGCACATTAAACATATTAGCTATGGGGTTACTTTGTGATGTCTGCAACTTGCGTTTCCCTGTGGCTGTCCCCCTAGCGACACTAGAAGTGGAAGTGGATGAAGTTCCAAACATCATTCCTCCCGTCTGAAAAGTATGTGGCACTGATGCATGCTGGATTTGCTGAAGGGCTGCCCTACCAGTCAAAGTAGTAGGGACTGAAATATTTGTGTCCTCTGGAATGCCCCAAAGCTTGTTAAACTCCATTCTATACTTTATATTTTTAGCCTCCTTCAAAAACTTACAAGGCTCCACACCTTTTCCTGTCCAAAAAAGAAAGTGTGCATTCACTCGAGTCATGCTACCAAACCATTCCATATGACAAATGTTGCACTTCCACTTCCTTGTTCCCCCACCTGAACTTGATGTGCTTTGTATTCTTGTAGCAAACTGTTTCAGAGGAGACTTTGGATCAAAATGACCCCTAGCAAACTCTGCCAAGGTTTCTGAAGGGCAACCTGTACTAGCTGCTGCACTCGCCAAGGAACTAGATTGGGCTGCAGGATCAGCCCCATGGTCCTCCCCCTCATTCTCAGGTTCAAAATCTGAATCATGTTCACTATGAGAGTGAATTTCCATGTCATCCCCACTCATGTCTTCGGTGCTCATCGTGAAAGTGACACTGCATTCACAAAATTAAAATAAAATCAGCCTACTTTAACAAATTGAAACAATGAACATTGAACAATGAAAATTGAAATAAGTTAACAAATTTGAAATTTTACTTTGCAGTTTGCAAATAGAAATTAGAAAATAAAAAGGATTTGAGAAATAGAAAGGATATGAGGAAAAAAAAGCAAGCTCTATAAGCAATATAAATAAGTAATAACTAATAACTAATAGTATTTGAGAAATAGAAAGGATCTGAGGAAAAAAAATTAAAAAAGCAAGCTGTTTACACTTTAAGTCTTTTAACTTTAAGTTTAACAGTTTAACACTTTAACTTTAAAGTTTAAACTTTAATATTAAAATTTTAAAATAAAAAAATTGATGTTGAATCTTGAGGGCAAAATGATGAATGATTCAATCATCTTCATCATTTTGCTCTCAAGATTCAACATCAAATCTGAATTTGAGTCTTTGAGATGAATAAGAAAAAAAGAAAACAAGTTTAACTTTAAACTAAGAAAATAAATTTTAAAACAAAAACTTGAAAAACAACAAGAAATTTGAAAAAAACTTCAAAAACCCTACCTTGTGCTTGAAAAATCTCTCCAAAATGAAGTAGAATCCTCTTCCTCCTCTTCTTCTTGCTCCTTCTCACTCCTATCACACTTGCAATCTTTATTTTCACCCCTTCAATCAGACTTCTTCACTGTTTTTCTTCTTCTTCAGCTGGCTGCAAAAAAAAATCAGTCTTTGAATGTGATTGAAATGATCAAATCTTAATGAAAACATTGTTTTGTGTTGTTTTAGAGGAAGGGGTGGGGCCCACGCCAACTTAGGGCAACAAGGAAATAAAAATAAACTAAAATTTTAAGTTAAAATTTGTTTTATGCGTCCATAGACGCGTCTCAACACGGGAGACGGCTAGGCGTTTCCCAGTCTCCCGAGAAACTCCTAGACGTCTCCCCAGGAGACTTGGAGACGTCTCCACGTCTCCGGCGGCGCTTTGGTGGCGGTGGCGGGACGGCGGGGGACGCCAAGTACCCGTCCCCCCGTCCCCGGGACGTCCCCGTTTCCGAAACGGGTCACATTTTGGGGGGAAACGCGTCCCCGTGGTTCACTGGTTAGAAGTTAAAATGTGTGATTGAGTGAAGTGTAATTTTGATTAGTGAAGAAGCTTTTTTACTTCAATACCAATCCTATGCCTACTTAATTTGATTTTTTTCTATTGTCTATATAGTCATTAGATATTTGCATTGAAGGCATGTGGGCACTTTATAGCAAGATGGGCATGTGGTATGCAATGAACCAAGAAAGCTAAAAGAACACAAAACAAACTACCAATTCATAACTTGGAATTGTTAATTGTGGTAGATGTCTTGGAGATGTGGAAACAATGTGTGTTCGTAATACTTGTTTATTGCTAGCATTTTAATTTGTCCTTTTCAATACAATACAAAATAAAATAGTATGTAAGGTAAAACCTGTCCTTGAACTAGAAGGGGAAGCTCCATGTAAAATAAAAACTTAACAAAAAATTTGAAAGACTAGCTTAGGGACAAGAGATTGTAAAATTTTTTCCGAAGGGATTTTTTGTTGTTATCTTCCTATCTGCGAAGGCGAGAGATGCTGTTTTGGAGGGTGGGCTATGGATGTTTGAGGGTCATCCTCTTTATATCCAAAAATGGTGCTCTAATTTCAACGCAACGAAGCACGAACTATATGAGAAACCAATCTGGATTCGTTTATACAACCTACCTATGGAGAATTGGGCGGAGGAGTGCTTGGTCAAGATAGGGCGATCGCTTGGTACTCTGGTGAATGCCGGTATAGATATTGTAGAGGGAGATTTATACATTTATGCTCAATTGGAGATCACTGCAGGTAGAAGAGTTCTGAAGGAGATTCTATTATGCATGATGGGCGAGCACTGGATTCAGTTGATAGAAGTTGAGGAAGAAAAGTTCTTATGTTCAAGGTACCGTGGGCGAGATCATTCTACTTCTTCATGCCGTCGCCCTGTCAAGACTCATCAAGCGTGGAGGTTGAAACAAAGGTCCCCTCCTGGCTTTTCGGCGGCATTTGCTTCGGTTAGTGCGGGGTCGGTCTCGCTCAATGGTCAGGTTGCGGCTGTGGCTGACACTAAGATGGTGCATTCGTCGGATGAGAAAGGGGTGGAGCTCTCCATTGTGCCTTGTCTAATTGTCAGAGAAGGCCTTCCCTTTGCAGAATCGTGGTCGGATCCTTGCTTGGCGATTGTTCCATATGTGACCCATAGTGCGGACGATTTGGCGGACTGCAAGGACTCGGATTGGGAATTAGGATTATCAGAGGATGATGTTCTGGATATAATTGAACCCATGTGTTTGAGCCAAATGATGGCGTTGTTGTTGGGCAAATCTAAGAAAAGTAGGGGGAGGAAGACAAACAGCAGAAGAGGGAAGAGGAGGGTAGGGAGAAGGGATTTCAGAGCATTAAGGGCTACCTAACATCCGAAGGAGCGAAGGCCTCCTTTGGACAACAATGAAAATTGTAACCTGGAATGTCAGGGGCCTATCGGCCCCTGACAAACGATGCTTAGTCAAGCGTCATTTAGATAGAATAAAGGCTGATGTTATCCTGTTGCAGGAGACCAAGATAGACTCTCTTGATGGTGGGAAGTTTGTGCAATATTGCAAGAAGTGGAAAGGGGCTTCTTGGGTGTCTTGTGGGCACCAAATTCGGTTGACTTAAAGCTGCAGGAGGCTCAGCCTAATTCGATGTCCTGTTGGGTTTCTTGTTGGTTGTCGGGGCTTGGATTCCCATTGTTCAATGTGTATGGGCCGATAAGAATGGAGGAGAAGCTGAGAACTTGGAACGAAATCAGGGAGCAAATGACAAAAGTTGGTGGGGATATGGTCATTTTGGGAGGCGACTTCAACGCCATATTAGAGCTGAAGGAGAAAAGCGGTGGGCTACAAAAAGTGAATAAGGTTATGCTGGATTTTAGGGAATTTATATCAGATCTATCAGTAGTAGATTGCATTCCAAGAAATGAAGCCTATACATGGACTAATCGTCGTTTGGGGTTCACCAATATTTCTGAGTGATTGGATCGGATCTTCCTTGGCCTTGGGTGGTGGAGAGATGAATTTAGGTGTGCTGCAAGTATATCCTTGGTGGCTGTGTTTGATCATTTCCTAGTGTAGGTGGATTTATCATTAAGCGAGAAACCCTCCAAAGGCTACTTCAAGTTCGAATCAATGTGGTGGAGGGATGGGAGTCTCATGTTGAATCTGGAATCATGGTGGAAGGATAAGATAAATTGTGGGGGTTCGGCTAGTTTTCGCCTGTTTAAAAGGCTTGGTTATATCAAGGCAAAGTTGAAGGAATGGAACAAGTCTAAATTTAAAGACATTTTTGTTGAGAAGGCTAAGGTCGAAGAGGAATTGGGAAAGCTAAATGAGCATGTGATCAGTTTTGGAATGATTGCAAAAGAATACAAGAGAGAAGATTCTGAAAGAATGGCATTCAAAGTTACTTGCTCGGGAAGAAGTATTCTGGAAGGACAAGGCTCGAGAATCCTGGCTAAAAGATGGAGATGCGAATACAAAGTATTTTCACGTTGCTACTCGGTCAAGAAGAGATCGTAATAGAATAAATAATATTTTATTGGCGGATGGGTCTGAGGTCTGCGATCAGGAGGGCTTGGAAGCGATGGCGGTCCATTTCTTTTCAGAGTTGTTAGTTGCCAAGGGGGAAGGCAGGGCCTGGGATGTGGAGTTTCTAGATTGCATCCCAAAGATCGTAAAAGACAGCGATAACAAAATGTTAACATGCCCGTTTACGGTAGTAGAAGTTAAGGTAGTGGTGTCTGGGTTAAATCTTAACAAGGCGCCCGGGCTCGACGGGATATTGATCAAATTCTATCAAAAATGCTGGAGCTTTGTTGGATTGGATGTGTGGAAATTTGTGAAGGAAGTCAGGAAAAAGCGTAAGTTTGTCAAAGACATTAATAATACGGTGGTGGCCTTGATTCCCAAAAAATAGGATTGCTCTTCCTTTGCCGACTTTCGTACGATCTCGTTGTGTAACGGAGTATGTAAAATTTTGGCCAAAGTGATGTCGAATCAGTTGAGGAAGGTGATGGGTTCGATTATCTTAGTCGAACAAAATGGGTTCACTCCCAGCAGGGGGATAATAGATAGCATAATTACAATTGTAGAGATTGTTCATTTGATCACCTCTGAGAGAATGTAAAGTATGGTTATCAAACTCGACGTCAGTAAGGCGTATGATCATTTCCACTAGGAATTTCTTTTGGTGATTATGGAAAAGTTCGGGTTTGCGCTAGAATGGGTGGAATTGGTAAGTTGGTGTATCTCTTCTTCTCGATATTCTATATTAGTAAACGGTTCGATGTGTGGTTTTTTCAGTGCAACTAATGGTTCGGTTGTGTAGGATGGAGCTCCTTAACAATGCGTTGGGAGCTAAGCTCAACATGAAACTTTATAAGGAACCAAACAAACTTTGGTGTTAGATCATTAGAGGCAAATGCTTGGATAACTCTGATCCAGCCCACATTTTAACTATGGAAAACACTCTTGGTGGCTCTACAGTCTGGAGATTCATTTGGCAGAGTCAGGGGTTGATCACCGATCATGTATCATGGTGGATTAGGGATAGGAGGTCGGCGAATTTTTGGTCTAATTCATGGTGTGGCCTTCCTTCGATCAACTCTGTTTTTGCAGATAATGAATGGATTGAAAGGGTGATAAGTGATCGCGGGTGCAAGGTGGCAGATTATGTTAGGACGGATTCTACTTGTGGTGGCCTTGACTTGGAGTGGGTAGGTTGTGAGGAGTTTCAAATTCAGCTTGAGAATCAAGCTAAATTGAAAGCCATTATTGGTGAGAGGAGGGTGTTGCTAACACAAGAAGCAGATGAGATTATTTGGTGCGGTGCGCGGTTTGGGGATTACTTAGTGAAGCTGGGATATGAGATATAGAGAGCTCAGGGTACGATTGAAGGGTGGCCTGCTTGGCTGTGTTGGAGCTTGCGAATTCTTCCAAAAGCTGGAGCTTTCTTATGCGCTCCACAAGAAAATTCTAATTGGTGCGCGGTTGGCAAGATATGGGATATATGGCTTGTCAGTTTGTATGATGTGTTGGGCTACAGAGGAAAATGCAGACCATTTGCTTCTCACGTCCTTATGCCGCGGCTTGTTGGGACTGGCTAATGGTGTCCTTGAACTAGAGCTCCTCGAGACAAATGGACTTGAAGGATTTCCTGGTCAGTTGGCCCAGGTCCACAAGATGAAATTTATGGCGGGATGTTTGGATGGTGTCCCCCTCTCTACTCGTCTGGCATATATGGAAGGAACGAAACCAAAGGGTCTTCAATGAGCAAAGCTTAGAGGTGAATAACTTGATTTGGCAATTGGAATATAACATTTGTGAGGTGGTGAATGTTAAATGCAATTCAAAGGGGCATTTCTATGTTCATTGCTTGGGGCAATGGGTTGTGAAAGAATTGGGGGATGCTGAAGCCTCTTGCGCTTGTAGGTTTTGGATGCTCCAGGAAGAGGCGGGATGTAAGGTGGATTGCCCGGCGTCCAGGAAGAGTAAAACTGAACTTCGACGGGGCTTCCAAAGGGAACCCGGGTATGGCTGGATTTGGAGCCATTATTAGGAGTGAGAAAGGAGACTATTTGTGGGCAATTGCAAGGGGTATTGGGTCAACGACAAACAATGTGGTTGAGTTTGAGGCTTTGGCCATTAGTCTTTCCCTATGCATAGAGAAAGGATACCGCGTAGTTGAAATCGAAGGTGATTCCATGACTTGTATAAACGCTGTCCAAAAGAACAAGGTGTTGGACTGGAAGTTAACAGGCTTGATCTCCAAAATTCAGTAGTGTTTGGGCGAGCTGGATGCTTATGAGGTGAATCATGTGTACCATGAGGCTAACAAGGTGGTGGACGTGTTGGCCAATATTGGGGTCTCTTTGGGCGCGTTTGAGTTGGTGTATGGGGCTTCAGAGCTGCTAGAAGATCTCAAGGAAACTATATGCTTTGACCTTAATAAAGTAAAATGATTTTCCAGGCTGAATGATGTAATTGTAGTGACTAGGATGTTGATTTCTTTTTTTTTTATTCAAGGAGTAAACGCTTTTGACCGAAGCTATGAACCGAATACAACCATTCAACAATACCACCCCAACGGGGTTTGAACCTTGGTGGCAAGAACAACAATGCCACCTATAAACCATCACACCATGCCAATACCGGCATAATACAAAACTAGGATGTTGATTTCAAAAGGTGTAATACTTCTAAATTTAATTGCGCTTGTTGTTTGGCTAACTGTAACCTCTATGTGATTCAATAAATTGGGAGCTACCCCCTTAGGTAGCATTTACCAAAAAAAAAAAGAGACATTTGCTTTGGGGGTTTGAACATGCTATAGAAAATGCACTAATCTATCACATCTATTTTTGCTTCTTAGGTATGAGCACGAGGCTTATCAATTCGTGTACACATAGATGAGATATTTAATATCTTTTACAATTATGAATAAGCTAGTCTATTTCAACATAGACACACTTTCTATTTTAATTGTAGAAACTAGAAAGTGCTAATCTATCACATCTATCTTTGCTTCTCAAGTATGAGCACAATGCTTATCAATTCATGTACACATAGATGAGATATTTAATATCTTTTATGATTAAGAATAAACTAATCTATTTCAACATAGTCACACACTTTCTAGCTTAATTGTAGAAACTAGAAATTGTATGCACACAAGAGTTGAATTGGATATTTATAACACATAAAGGATAATATTTCACAAATTAAAGCTCTTGAGTATTAATATGCAAAGCTACAAACATCCAAATTAACAACAATCACAATACACAATCTATACAAACCATGAAAAATGTAATAAAAAATGTATACAGTGTTGATGTTTTAGGTAACTTTGGGAGGTAAGCCAAAAGTCAAGTCGGCTCAAGTGAAAGCACAAACAAAAGTTATACTTGCTGGGTCGGCTCAAGTAAAAGCTAAAACCTTCTCCTGGATTTGTATAAATAGGAGATATGCTATGCTCATTCTATGATCGATTCATTCATTCAGTTTGCTATCTGGTGATCAAGAAGGAGGTTTGGTAACATAAAAGTCTTAAGGAAGAGCATGGATGATCTTTATGACAGTGTTGAATTGTATCATTAGACTTTGCCTATTTTGGCTTGATTCTTAAATGCCATTTTGCACTGTTGTATTTGAATTATCTTTAGTAAAATGTTGCTGGGTTTTTCTCCCTTGAGTAGGAGGGTTTTCCCAGGATAAAAATTCTGTGTTCTTTGTTTTGAGTTTATTTTTTTGCTTACTATTCATATCTGATCTAAAAATCACCATGGTATTAGAGCAGGTTCAAGAAAACTGATTAGATTTGACTAAGCATAATTCCGAGTAGTGTGGAAGACATTTCTTTGATATGCCTAATATGAAATTTGGGCGCACCTTTTGGATGATAAGTAGTTCGATATTCTGTAGGTTTTCATTGGCAACCCAAGCACAGTTGTGTAAGTATCAGATGCAATTCGATTTTCAGGGATGAAGTCAGATTGTGCATAGGAGTTGCTGGAGGAGAGCAGGGAAGGCGCAGGTTGAATTGAAGATCAACTTCCACTTAACCAAGCTGCACCCAACCAAGGAAGACATAATGCAGGTCGATGGTTAAAAGAATGAAAAGGTTGAATGTAGGCAGATTGATGCTGGGACAGGAAAGAGCTATGTGTAAATTCAACGGGGTTGAATGAAGAGCTTGTGCAATACACATTCGAGCGATATCTGAGAGGCAGAAAATAACAAATGATGTTAAACTCGATTGCATTAGTGGATAAAGTCACGCTTGTAGAAGAAGAGACGGAGGAAGGAAAGGAAGGCGTGAAGCGATTAAGTGATGGAGCCCTTAGAGCTTTCGTCACTCCCTGAGCTCCTCTCTCAAGGTTGTGATTTACTACAGAGCGTGGCCTTTGAACTTTTTGTCGCACCTTCCTCAGTTCCAGATTGGAGACTCTTCACGAATAGGTTTGAAACGAGCTCATCCCGGCTACCACCGCACTAGCTATTTGCTCACCATTCAGGACAAACGATATTTGATCTGGCCAAGACGGGATTGCTAGCGCATCACATCATTCATTTCTGGTGAGGCCGTGGATATCCTATAGTCGGCATAGAAGCGATATCATCGTTGTGAGAGGGAGTCTCACGACAATATGTGGTAGCGATCTCCCAACTTGCGGACATTACTACTTGAGCCTCCTGAGAATTAGTTGTGTTTCATCGGATCCCATATTTCCATAACCAATTGCCAATCATTGAGGTTTTATGTATTGTGATTCATTTGTAGGATAAAGCATGAGAGAGCATGATGGCATCTGCAGAGGATGTGAGAAGAAATGATAATGGTGTTGCACAAATAAGATCGTTTAGCAAAAGGGGGCTGACAATGCTATATATTAAAGGCATGAGATAGTTCTTATGAAGCTTGAATAAGGTGAATTGTCTATATTGGATGGATGACCCAAGTAATTCTTGAATGAGATGCTCAATGGCAAGGGAAGTCGAGACATTATTGGCATCCTTATAGAGTTTTAAACTATCCTTTGTCGCGGACAAGTAAAGAGCCTTATTCAGATTGCAAATACATGAAATCAATGGAAGGAGTCATTAGGGTTCTCTTTGCATTGATAGTAGGCAGCCTTAAGGAAGATAAATTATATTTAGCTCAACTGAAGTCTGACGCGAATTCCAGACTATAATGAAGTTGTGGCATCCTCCTTCATGCTTCCTGTGAGTTTGGCATTACACACTGGAATTGAATGTAACTCATGGTGTTCACAACTATTCAACAATACTGTTGATGAAGAAAATTCTTAGTTAGAGGGAACAACTTTATTGATTCCTATGATCATAAATAAGGAAGTAGACAATGGGGAAGACCTATTTGCAGACTCAAGGATAGAGACTTCGAAGGAAGATAAGAGCTCCTTTTAATGTAAGAAGTGAGAAGCCCCTAACAAAGTTGCCATCTTGTCTTGGATAAAAAACGATCAGATTGAGGATCATATCTGAAAGTCTATGTGGGTTGAGGCAAGACGTCATTGTTTACCCAGAGCACATGATTTTAATTACCTGGGGAGTCTGATGCAGGAGCATCACACTCCATCCCCTTTGTTCGGTAGCAAATGGAGTTCTGTTGGTGAGACTTGGACTTTTGGCAAGACACTCATGAATGTCTCTTCGACATCCTTGGTCGAGCGGTAGTGTGATGGGTGCATTGGTGCTATGTTGGTGAGAGGTAGGCTAGTCGGTGAGAGATCTGTCGAAGTTTGTTCGACGAGGCGAAGCCTCATCGATGTCGATGTGACATATGTTGTTCAGTGTGAGATCTCTGAATGTCTGTTAGACATTCCGATGGTGTTCCGGTTGAAGCTTGATCGGTGAGACTTGGGTGTTTCGAGGAGAGATGTGAAGAGGTCTCTTTGACAAGACAATGGACAGGATCAAACACAACAACGAAGATGACCATGGTGGGACTGATAGAGAGATGTCGGAGATGGAATTCAATGATGTGTACGAACAATTGGCAAGTGGCGATAGGATGATTGGTAATTTGCATTGTTGTTGTGAATTACAAATGGTGACGAGGCTAGTGATTGACGATGTGGTGGTGACGATGTCGGGAAGACATGCACTCTTCGATGAGAGATCCTTCAATGTCTGTTCGACATTCCTTTGGTGCCGATAAGTATTTTATTGGTGAGACCTAGTGGGTTCAATGTGAGATCTTGTTGAGCCTTGGCGACACTCCAACTAGGGTGTTATTGATGTGACATTTCGATGGGGCAATGAACAAGGATGGTCATCATGGTGGAGTATGACAAGTTGGATCACGTCACTTGGCAACACGATATTAGGCATATTCCACATCGTTGTTGTAGAATACATGTTCATTGGACAACTCGGTTGAGCTACTGATAATGATGTTCAACAATTGTAATTACATTAGTTCATGATAATTTTGTATTGGTCATTTAGTGATGCTCTGAAAGTTAGAATTTACCATCTCCATTGTCTTCTCCATGATGACGACCCGCTGTTAGTGAAAATTGGCAATAGTTGCAATCATCCTTAACAATATTGTAAATAATTTGAGGAAGTTCTTGATGGATTCTGAGAATTCAAGGCACGAGTTGAGAACATGTTCAAGAAAAGGATTAAGGTTCTGAGATCAGATAATGGAGGGGAGTACACTTCCGAAGGATTTTCGTAATTTCTATATTGAGGTAGGGATCAAGAGGGAGTTATGTGTTCAACAAAATGGAGTTGCCGTAAGAAAGAACAAGTCTATAGTAGAGGTAGTGAAGGCTATGATCCATGACCAGAGTCTACAAAATGGAGTAATCATGCTCCAAATTTTAAGAAACTTTGTGGAGATAATTCTTTACCTGATTGGAAGCAAAATTATTTTATGTTGTTTCCTATGTTGTGAAACACAAGCAAAAGATTATAGTGGTGAGCAGACATGCCCACAACCTAGCAAAACTGTTGTGCATGGAAAGCCAATGGATCATTATCTCCAACCAAAACTTGCCTCTGGGAGAAGGATGTTGTCAAAGACAGATCCAAAGAGTAAATCAGCTGACAGATAGGCCTTGAGGTGGGAGAGACCAAGAGGAGGCCGAGTCACAAAGGAAAATCCTTACCAATTGGATTGGACAAGGTCAGGCTGAATGAGAAGTCTGAACTAGGAATTCTGGCGAAGTCAAGTTCGTGCAACAAGGCATTGATGAAGGTGTTGCAAAGGTTTCATCCATGAGAAGTGAGCACAAAGGAGGTTGGACGGAGCTTTTGGTGCTGTGTTACAGGCAGAATTGGGCGCCAAGCGTGCCAAGAGACAGTGTAATGGACATGTAGAAGAAACGCAACCGAGTTTGGGACTGCTCAGTGTGGGTGAAGTAATGCAGAAAAGGGGTGTCTTTGGAAGGCACCAAGGTAGACTCGGGTGGGTTTGCAGTAGAACCATCTTGGAGGTGGGAATGAAGAGGCAGAGTAAGTGGATTAGTAGGTGTAAGTTGAGTTGCACTCGTGGTGGAAGTGTTTTGGATATGAATGGGCACAAGGCAATCCCGTGGAGTCCTATGTCATGAGGAATTGGAGTGGCTCGATGAGAAGAAGTTGTGACACTGAAAAGCAGAAGTGGAGACTAGAGAAAGTATGCTAGAATGTTTGGGCTCGAAGAGGAGTCATAGGTAGGTCTACAAGGAGAGTTGGAGACTGGGTCAAGTGAAGGAATCCGGTGGCGGTTCCGCGGTGGAAAGAGAGAGTTCTCGAAGAATCTACCCAACCGCTTGGCGCATGGCAGGCCTAAATGGTGTTGAGGAAAGCAATCCAGCCCTGAAGGCCAGCAACATTCCCGTAGAGAACGGAAAAAAAATCACCAATTTATCTTGTTTCAAGTAGCATGGCGGTATTTCTCCGAGATGAGAACACAGGTGAAAGCCTTGTAGTGTATGCATTTATCCGGGAGATGTGGAAATAAGGAGAGGGTGAAGTTCTTAGAAGCGAGATATTTCCTTCAGACAAAGAAATAAGGAGGTGAAAAGCTCCTAGGTATGCAGAAATATGAGGTGGAAGCTTGTAGTGTATATTTCCTGGTGATCGAGGAATATATAGGTGAAAGTTCTTGTAGCATATATATTTCCTGAGATGAAGAAATATGGAGGTGAAAGCCCTTGTACAAAACACATCTCTGAGACTGAGTTGTGCTTCCCACAATTGGGTATAGCCATTGTGGACGTCATGTTGAGAGAGTCCATGACAAGACAAGATACCCTTGAGTGAGACTCAAGGAAGACTTTGTTATACCTCCCTAGCTAAGAGGGAGTGTTGATGTTTTAGGTAGCTTCGGGAGGTAAGCCAAAAGTCAGGTCGGCTCAAGTGAAAGCACAAACAGAAGTTATACTTGTTGGGTCAGCTCAAGTAAAAGCTAAAACCTTCTCTTGGATTTGTATAAATAGGAGATATGCTCCCCTCATTCTATGATCGATTCATTCATTCAGTTTGCTAACACAAAAGTCTTGAGGAAGAGCATGGATTATCTTTATGACAATGCTGAATTGTATCATTAGACTTTGCCTATTTTGGCTTGATTCTTAAGTGCTATTTTGCACTGTTGTATCTAAATTATCTTTAGTAAAATGTTGCTGGGTTTTTCTCCCTTGAGTAGGAGGGTTTTCTGTTCTGAGTCGAGTAGGAGGGTTTTCCCAGGATAAAAATTCTGTGTTCTCTGTTCTGAGTTTATTTTTCTGCTTACTGTTCATATCTGATCTAAATATCAACATACAAAGATGTGTTCTTGTGAAATTAAAATGAATTCATCAAAGAGACATGAAAGTTAATTAAGAAATATGTTGGAACATGATTGCAATCACAATATTGACCCTTGATTGTATAGTCAAGAAATTTGGAATGTAAATCGAACACGTGTTGTTTTGCCTTCTAGTGTGTATGAGAAAACTCAAGGGCCTTTGAGAATCTTCTTGTTCATATAAACATATAAAAGGAGGTAGAAACTATCAGTTATAAACAATGGGATGAAAAATAAAGTTGTATGATTGAAGGAAACGAGAATTCAGTTTTCCATGGTGTGATTAAATGCAATGTGCCCTCTTCAAAACCTCCTACAACAAGGATTTAGTGTGGCTACATTGTAGATCCCATAATAGTTGGTCTTTGCAATATGAATTCATTAGCAAAGATCACGAGGTTAAGGCAAATTGAGAGAGGAGCTTTGACACTTACATCTGCAAAGTCCAATATTGATAATGAAACACTTGAGCTCCTAGATATTGGTATTTATCAAATTTGGGAGGCAAATAAAATGGTTGAGGAGTTTATGCTTATTGCAAATGTATTAGTAGTTGAAAAAATATTAAAACATTATACCCTATGCTCTCTTTTGACGTGTCATCCAATTCTAACAACAAAAATGCTGAACATGTATTGCATACAACATCTATTGGAATTAAGTTGGATGTTTCACCTTCAAAAGAATTAGCAGATTCTCTTGACCTTGCTATGTGTGATGATCCATATTTTAACAAGTTGGTTTGGGTTCTTATGACAAGATGCATATCATAGGTAGTTTATTTTTGTAGTGGAGATCTTTCTCCTCTTGAGTTCCATCATTATGGTCTTGCAGCCCCCTTGTGTACTCATTTCACATCACCTACATGATGTTATGTAGATGTTATAGTTCGTCGATTACTTGTTGCTTTGGGTTTGTTGGTAAATAGATTTGCTAGTTTTTGATTACTAAAAATCGACGACTCATCCAAGGAATTGGTGACAATGTCTACAATAGTTGGATAAGTTTTATGGATTAACAACTTTGCATTTATTTGAGAGGGGTAGCTCCCTCGTATGATGTAATTTTGGGATTTTTTGAGGTATGCTTTTAATTGGAAAGCAGAAAAGGCAACTAAACTAAAATAGAAATGGAAAAGATAACTGAAAACTTTACAAAGAAAAAGAATCAATACCAAGACCCCTTTTCCAAGAA
>VDFB02393125.1:0-10890 GCA_007258455.2 Sequoia sempervirens | reverse complement strand
ATGTGTTTGGCCCCTGAAAGTATCTGGAAGTCTTTGTGAAAGTCCATGTGATTTTGGTTGATTCTTATTTTGGGTAGTCTCCTTTGGATGTTTAGTGTCAACAAATTTTTATTTTTGTTTCTTGCTTGTGTGTGGGGCTTAGTGTTGTCTCCTAACACGGAGGTAGTGGACCTCAAGGTTCCACGTGGTAGGGTGGTATTTTCCAACTATCCATTGGGGTTTAGGTGGTGCAGTTCATGTGCAACATGGAATCTTTCCTTCCACTTCATTACAGAGCTGGTTTTATGGTGCAGATGATATTTCTAAGAAAATTGAACCTAATATGTGTCTTATATATATGTACCTCTCAGATGAAAGAATCTTGTACATTGTAGCATTCTTGTAAAGGAAAAGCAAATGAATTGATGCAATCTTGAATATATATTTATTGTTTATTATGTAATGGAAAGGTTAACATAGGAATGTTGTACTTCTGATGCATATGAGCTTAAGTTAGTAGTAGACGTGATACATCTTTATGTACCTATTTCATGGCATTGACTAGGATTAAGTTCATATTCACATAGTGTTAGATGAGGTTTAATTATAATTAAGTTATGTTATCATATGCAATTTGATGTATGAGATTTAATTTACATTAAAAAAAAAGTTGACTAGATGTGTTCTTAGAGTATCATATGTCTTTTTGTAGGTTTAGTTAGTGTAGATGTGTCGTAGTAGCAATGTTAGGGGACCATGGTGGATAAGTGTGTAAGTAGGCTATGATTAATGTTACTTGTAGGTCATAATGTGATTATGATATGATATTAATGTAATGATGTTATCCATATTAATTTATTGAGTGACGTTAGTTAGTGTCACTTTAGTTTATTAAAAAGATATTGAGGAATAGCTTTGTGTTAATTCACTAGGTCCATTAGCATGGCATTACAACTATTATTGTTAGCTTCAGAGGGTTCATTTGAGGAGTATTTTGGATGGGTATCTCTTTATGTATATGATTTTCATCTAGATGTTATTTATAATTATTTTCGGAGTTACTATTATGTTTATTCTTAGTTATGGGATTGGATTTAAGTTTGACCTTCCTCGGTTAGATATCTTGCATCCATATTCTTTATATATGAGATACATATGTTGTGTTTGATATATGAGATTGGATGATTAAAATTTTTTAAGGATTTTTAGTTGGGATTGAGAAGGAGACATTACTTGACATAGACTAGCACATTAAGGTGTTAGTAGAAGGATATTTTTTGTGATATTATTAACAATTTATATCTCTTTTAATCTAAGGATATTTATTGGAGGTTATGTACACATGGCTTGGTGTGGTGGAATTAGGAGAGTTATGGTAACTTGTTTTGATAGAATATGTACTAGATTATTGTTGCATGCATGGATCATTATGATTACTATTTTTTACTACATGGATTGATAAACAGACACAATGTGGTATGATTTTTCATTCGTATAGTTGTTATTCCTTGATTTATTTTCAAATTTGACATTACCCATGTAGTTAAAGTTCGTAGATTTGTATGTTCTTCATTGAGAAGTTTTATAGATGGAGCTTGTAATTTTAGTTTATAGGATGAAAATATTGTTGGCATTAGTTCTACTAATGCTTTTGAATACCTTTATATAGGTATTGATGATTAGATGAATTATCATTTAATATTGTTTCTAGGTTTGGATAATTTGGGTTTTTTTTATATGGTATTAGCTTGATCATTTACTATCAATTGGATTGATGCATCTTCATGTTGGAATTTTCCTTTTCTTCCATATGTGGCATGTTTGAGGGTGATATTAGTTATTTTTTGAGATGGTGGTCAAATAGGATATTATTGCAAGTATCTTGATAGAGAACTAGAGCATCTTGGGGATTCATTTGGTTTCATGGATGGCTATGATGATGTATTTCATCAACTAGACCTTATAGAATGTATACAAAAATTAGGAGGATGTTAGGAAAACAGATATTGTACACCTTGCACAAGAATATAGTTATTTTAGTTATGTAAAATAAATATTTGTTTGTGGTTCATCTTTGAAGATATGTTTAGCTCCATTAAATGTTTATTTGGGTCCAATTATAATTTTTTTTATGTAGCATTGGTTAGATATTATTTGTGTGGATTGCACATGGGAAAAAGTATTAATATTCAAAAAAATTAGTACTTAAAATTAAATTTTGTGGTCAATGGTTTTATTCACTAAAGGTTTTACATTACCAATTGGTTGTTTTGGGTGAGATTGAATATATAAAATAAAGAAACTATTTATTGGTTGGGTATGCTTGTATTGAGTGAGTTTTTATTTGTATTGAGCTCTCTTGTGGAGTGTATATGTGAACCATGCAATGATATATGTGGTTACATGGATACCCATACTTTTTTAGCACATGTATGATGCATTGGGGTAGCTTAATTTTTTAGAAGTATTCATGGAGAGTCTATAAGTGTATTATAATATTTTCACTATAGAATAATAGATTAACTATGGATGCTTTTGGAAGATGGGTTTTCCCCTCTTGTGGGATTTATTAGGAAATATCTTATTTGATCTTGTGATATGTCTTTGATCTTTACATTATGATTATTTTTAAGAATTGTATGCATTTTTTCTCTCATAAGGTTATGTAGGAAATAGTTTTCAACCACCTTAATAAATTCATAAAAATAACTAAAGGTAAGGTATAATGCATTAAAAAAATTTGCATAACCTAGTAACATTCCCCAATTTCTCCCAATAAGATAAAATAATCATATCCAAAAGTAAAAATTAACAAATTGAGAAGAGTAATCAAGGAGAGAAATACCCTTGACTCTTCATTGAGAAACTATATTGGAAATCAAATAACAAGATACTTTAGTAGTCATGTCATGAAGTAGTAGAGAAAAAGAGCATCCCTATCTAATGGAGCAACAAGTCTCAAAATAATAATATTATTGTCCATTAATGAAAATATAGGCTAGGCATATGCAAATTTAAATTAAATTGACTCAAGGAAATTGGTCCAAATCCCAAGACTTGAATCAATGTCTAGAGTGAAAGGAAACTAATTTGGTTATAGTAATTTAAATGTTTTATCTTAATAAATATGGATTGTTTCCAAGAATGAATTTCCCATTGCATACCTTCCCAATAGAAATGATGCTATGTAACATAAAAAATACTTTAATTTCAATTAGTTCACTTAACCTAGATTAGTAGACAAATAAAATGGTGTATTTGGAGCACAAAGGCTTTGGTTGTGATTTTATAAGAAGTGCTCAAGAAAGTGTTCAACCACCAATTTCTAATATCTTGATGATCGCTAAATTTAGGTATGGAATTGATATTTCCTTTTCTTGTGATAACTACTATATGAAACATACAACAAAATATTCTTTATAAACCTAAGATAGGTTAGGATGAACTCTATCCCATAAATATTTGTAAAATTCATAAGGAAAATTTTCATATTCATGGAGCCCTATCTTTGACCATACAAAAACCTTTTAAATTTTTTTCCAATATGGCATTGATTGAAAAAGGTGTACTATGACATTAATAGCCTAGCGAGAATCAAATTCACATATTGTTGAAGAGATTTTTCCATCTACGAGGATGGTAATTGTATCTAGAAAACCTATTGGTAATGATAAAAATAATTTTTAATAATGGCAAGGACTTTGGAAGGAAATTGTTTTGCTTCTTTGACACATTTATTTTTTGATAAAATTTGCAAGTCTGAAGGGATAGAAAAAATTCCTTCAAATAGTATCTCTAATTTTTAGCCAATAAAGGTGAGTTTTCATTTCAACACCCTAAGATATATGCATAAGTTGGCTTACACATAAATAATGTGAAGCTGAAAATAACATCATTTGCATCTTGGAAATGCCATGATGGATCTATAAGGTTGTAGACCCATATGAGAAATGAAAAAATAGAATCAACTAGTGCCCATATATTTGGAGAAAGCATGTTGTACTCTTGATTTGCATCATTCCACCATTTAATCTAATTGATCCCAAGGCTAGAACTTGGCCAAATATTCTAAATATGTAAGATATGGGCCATTATTGGCTAGTGAATCAATAAAGACATGTTTAGAAAGAATTACATCCTAGAAACCTTGGTTACAACAATTTTCCATTCAATAGAAAAAATAATTAGGAAGTATTAGGATAGAATAATATTTTATAGAGGCTGAATTAGTAATTCATAATAGCTAATGAAGGAAAAGATAGGTTGTCTAGACATCATGACATTATGACTTAGCGTTTAAGAATTATTTCCACACAATCTTGTAAATTATTCCACTGAAACCATAAATAATTAGGAAAATGCCACCAAAATTCAAATTGAAAAGATAACTTGTTACACATGTACCAAACTTCACACTCACTAGTTTGTCCAATGTATAATATGTTGGGTACATTTATTGGATTCCAACATAAGCATATTAAAATTAGCACACACTATATAAGAGGTGTTGAGGGATGAACATATGAGAATAGTTATTAAAATTAAAGAAGATTCATAAATCATGATTGGTAGGGTCACATCCATTGGCCAGGATGTGTGGTTGTCATTGAGGTGAAATGACAATGGCATTTCCTCCATGTCCCACTATATGTTGACAATGTAAGAAGTGTCTTTTTGGAAAAGTAGCATAACAAATTATTAAAAAAACATGAAATAAATAATTTTTAATGCTTCTAAAAAAAAAACACTGAGGTTAGGAAGTCATTGATTATAATCCTATATGATGTGTTTCCATTTGGGACCCATTAGAACTATTATAATCCAAAAAATACAAATTCATGGAAAGTAGGAATTAAGTGTCATGTGATTGTTAGTGATCAGATTAGGAGGTCCACAATAATGTTACAATAATTCATTTTTAATGATTGACCTCAATTACAAAATGATTTGGCTAAATTCATAAAATACTCTTCCATTTTACTATAAATTATCCATCCTCATGTTGACAAACTAGGCTATAGGAATGATGAGAATTTGAAGGAGACAGAGGGTTATTTTCTAATTGAGAAGATAAAATATCAACCACCATTGCAATTCAATTGAATCTTTCCTTGGAAATAACTTGAGATAATTCCCCTTTAGAGTGAGAGTTGGCAACTCTTCTCTTAAAAAAATTGTAAAATTTTGGTAGCTCACCTATAAAATACAATGCGCTTGGTAAAAAAAATTCACATGACTGGTCATGTTGGTGTGACATGCCCTCCAGTACCATGGGGATAGGGAGAAAACTAGAACTTGTGACCTCTTTCCTACAATAGGATGCTTTAGCAAAACAAGGCATGGCCCTCACCCTAAGAGTTGTCAACTTAATTTTCCTTAGGAGGCATTGCAATTTGTGGCCCAACAGGTGAAGGCTATGGACCAATACCTTTTGACTCTGAAATAAGAGGATTCCTTTTATTTCCCATAAAATTCCTTCCATCCCCATCCTTCTAAGGTAGATGGCCCATTGAGGTTTGCTCAAGAAGAGGCTTGGCCTATGAACAAATTGAGGAGAGTCATAGATTTTATGGTCTAAAGGTTGACAACAATAAAAAGTGTTTATTAGATTAAGGTACAAAATCCTTTAGGTACTCACTTCCACTTCTCTAGATTCCTTAGGCCTTTAAAAAGAATTACATAGAAACAAAACGCCTTTTGATGATGACCAGAAAAATTTCTCTTGTTCAAATTGGATCACTTGCACTAAAGATGTATCAATGTAATGACAAAAATGACATAAGGGTAAGAGTAAACTGAGAAATTCAACCTAGATAGGAACATGAAGAGACTATTCTTTAGATACTACAAAGTCTTCAGTTCAATGAGAGAAGACAAGAAAATACAATTTAATATATGAAGGACCATGCTCAAAGATATGATTGATATCATTACCTTTGTGCACTACTTTCAAATTACTTTCACATTTATTTTGGAAGCTTTTTTACATGAAATATAAATTCTTTGAATTGATTGACATATAGAAAAAAAAGAAATCACATAAAGATGAGGGAACTAAATAAATAGGTACAATAAATACAAATATCACTTAATTTAGAAACAATAAAAATCTTAATAAAACAAATCCCTCTTAATACATTTTGATTCCACTTTTAAAATTTTAAAAACCAATTAAAATAATTGTAAATTTATTATAAAAATATTTAATTCAAATTGCAAATAAATTTGTCTACATGGATAGCTCTCAATCCATTTGTCTAAACATTATTGTTTTCTAATTAGTTGACCCACTTAATAAGTTACTTTGGGTTTGACATTTTCTACACTTTTTATTTTCACATGAAGTTGTAAATTCTCTACATATGGTTAAGTTGTTAACACGTGAATATTGCTTGTTTGGATAATCATTACAGTTGGTGAGGTCAATAGGAAGTGGGTCCCTAAAATAATGTGATGCCTAATGCTTATTTCACTAGTCAATTTATTAATGGAAATATTTTTCTTGTATTTATTTTTTCTTTATCATTTTAATTTTTTTAAATGCATGTCTAGTGTTTTTTATAATATTTTAAGAGATTGTATGTCTTTGTATTTTATTTTTTTAAAATAATTTATGATCAATTTGTTATGTTTTTTATTAAGTAAAAAGAGTTTATAGAAGTCTTCATATGATACAAAACTTCAAAAGCTCGAAGATATAGACATTTTAAAAATAACAAAAACAATAGAAATAAATAACAAGAAAGCAAAGAGAAAAGACAAACTAATTTCCCTTTGAAACTTCTAATAGCCTCCAACTTGTCCATCATCAACTTGATGTTCTTGGAAAAGAAGGTGGTATCTATACTTTTTTTCATTGATATTTGAGACTAACTCAAAATAACTTTTTGCTATTTTTTTATTTTTGTTTCTGATTATTTTAAATAATAAATTATAATAGTTCAAAAATTATTTTAAAAAATAAAATTATCATACTAATCTAATTATTTATTAAACAAAATTTTATATTATAAAAAAACATTCAATATATCTTTTATTAATATATATTTTATAAAACAATTATGTTCTCTAAGGTTGTGGTCCCATAGAGGGCCTTTAAGAACTACTTTTATGAAGCAAGGGTCTCATGAGGCAAAAAAGATGCTAAAGGATTAATTAGAATCTTTTCCTAATAAAGAGGAACCCTACTTTGAAGATTGTTATTCTAAGCATAAGTATTTAAGGTGGGGCTAGAAATTTTCCTCAACTTATCAAATTTTCAGCCAATTGTTTTGATAAAAGGGATAAACGGGTTTTACAGGGACCCGAAACCACAAAGTAACATTACAAACAAGGACCAAAACAAAGGTCTGAAAGACAAAAAGGCTGCCATAAGAGATAAAAACCATCTAAAACAGACAGCCGCAAAAAGCCATCAGAAGGCTAGTAGACAAACAAACCGGGGCCCAGCCACAGCTAATCCATAGTCTTCAGAAGCTCGTCAGCAATCTCTTCTAGGTCCACCATATCCTGGACCCCCTCCATGAAAATCTGAGTCACATCAGGGGTAGACAGGGCTTTTCTTTTCATACTTGATCTAGTGCACCTTGAAATCCCCACATCCTCATCCTGGTCTTTCTCCTTATCTAAGTCAACAATCAGTGCTATGTTCTGGGTTTTCTCCACTCTTTCAGTCAAGGCTTTAATGATTAATGAATTATGTTTGGCAATTCTGCAATTCTGATCAGCAATTTTTTTCATGGTTCCTTTAATTTTATCAAGATCATTTTCAATAGTACTGTCCTTTTGCATGTTATCCTTCGCAAAGGTATTCTTCTCCACTTCAAACTGTATTAGCCCAACAACTTTGGCTTCAATTTCCCCCAACTTACTATGAAGAGACAGATTTTTGGTCTTCAACTCACTGATTTCATAAAATAACCATTTGGCAGAATTAAATTGGTCCATAAAACAACTCTTAGCAGTTCCAACGAAGTCAAAAGGGGGGTCACTATCTGAATTGACACCAAAATTAACCGACTCCGCACCTCTGGGAGGGCTACGATTCTCCTTTTGAATATTCTGAGGGGAGTGGGGATCCTCAAGACTGACCTCGACCACTTTAACAGAAACAACAGGAGAGTCTTTAGGATAGGAGACTAACTTCTTAGCCGGAGAACTAGAGCTCACCAAAATAGCATTAGGGTTAGCGTGGCCGGGAGTAGGAACAGAGTAGGCACCAGAAGGCTAGGGGGAGTGGCCAGAGGTAGAAGGGGGGGCAGGGGAAGCGAGGAGAGCTTGACACGGCCAGAAGTAACTTTAGTTCCAGATAAACTGGGCTCAGTATCATCCTCATCGTGCCAAGCTAACCCTAATGCTATATATATTTTCACCACTTGTTAATCATTTGAAGTTTTAAATTGTAGTCAATTAATTTTCATTTTATATACTCTATTGGATTGAATAACACGCGAAATAATAAAATTCATTAGGATCAATGCAGCTTTATAAATTTTGGGACTTAAACTTTTAAAATTTAAACTACACTATAAAAGTCATCTCATCATTTGATTTTAAATTCACTCATTTTTTTTGTGAATTTGTGTAGTATTACTTCGTATAAATGATAATTACAGTATAAGGACCATATAAGATATGCTTATTCTTTATTTAATAACAAGAGTCAAATTACATTATGTTTTTTTATTAATTACATTGTGCTTTAATAATTGTTTAGATTATTTTGTGTTACAAATATTTTAAATGTTAGATTATTATAAACTTTATATTAATCATTGTGTTGTAATAAGTTAAATAATTAATATATTTCAATTTGATAATTAATAAATATAATTGTATTATCAACTAGCATATCTATCTTAAATATAATTTATATAAAATATGCCAATATATATATTATTATTATTTTAATATATTATATTATATTAATTTTTTGAATAAGCAACATTATATTATATTATTTGGAACTTAATGAAGAATTTACGAAATGTCCAAATCATGCAAATAGACGTATTGTATTCATTCCATTGATAAATCCTTCCACTAAACCAAATGGACCCCATAATAGATGGGTGGAATAAATAAAGTATAAGGACCATATAAGATACCATTATTTTTTATTTAATAAAAAGTGTCAAATTACATTATGTTTTGTTATTAATTACTTTGTGCTTTAATAATCATTTAGATTATTTTGTGTAAACATTTTAAATGTTAGCTTCCTCTTGGTTGAACTGTTTAAGATCTAGTTTTTTGTTTACTTTTTAGTCTTCTCACTACTCTTGAGTCACTGGTTTGCCTCTATGTCTAGTTTGTAATGGGTACTGGCCCTTCCAGTTTTAATATAATCAAAAGATTTTAAATGCTAGATTATTATAAATTCCATATTAATCATTGTATTAAGTTAAATAATTAATATATTTCAATTTGATAATTAATAAATATAATTATATTGTCAACTAGTCTATCTATCTTAAATATGATTTATATAAAATATGTAGATATATATATCTAATTATTATTTTAATATATTATATTATATTATTTGGAACTTAATGAACCATTTAAACAATTTTCAAATCATGCAAATGGATGTGATGTATCTATTTCATTGATATATTATTTGGAACTTAATGAACAATTTAAAAAATGTCCAAATCATGCAAATGGATGTGTTGTATCCATTTCATTGATAAGTCCTTCCACTAAACCAAATGGATCCTATAATAGGTGGGTGACATATATAAAGTATAAAGACCATATAAGATACCATTATTTTTTATTTAATAAAAAGAGTCAAATTACATCAGGTTTTGTTATTAATTACTTTGTGCTTAATAATTATTTAGATTACTATGTAAACATTTTAAATGTTAGATTATTATAAATTTCATATTAATCATTGTGTTTTATTAAGTTTACTAATTAATATATTTCAATTTGATAATTATAAATATAATTGTATTGTCAATGAGTATATCTATCTTAAATATAATTTATCTAAAATATGTCAATATATATACCCTTATTTTTTATTTAATCAAAAGAGTCAAATTACATTAAGTTTTGTTTTTAATTATTTTATGCTTTAATAATCATTTAGATTATTTTATGTAAATATTTTAAATGTTAGATTATTATAAATTTCATATTAATCATTGTGTTATATTAAGTTAAATAATTAATATATTTCAATTTTATAATTTAATGAATACAATTGTATTGTCAACTAGTATATCTATCTTAAATATAATTTATATAAAATATGCCGATATATAGATTATTTTTATAATATATTATATTATATTATATTTTTAATAAGTAGTATCATATTATATTATTAAAAAAATATTATTTTTTTTTTTTTTGTTTTATTTTAAAAATGTGTTGTTTTTTTGTTTTGGTTAAGTAGTATTATTATCTATTATTATTAAATTATTAGTTAAAAATGTATTATTATTATTATTTTTTTCTTTTTGATTTTTTCTAAAATATTTTAAATTTTTTATTTGTGTTTTTAAAATGTGTTATGCTAAATTACGTAAGTATGATTATTATTGTTAATGTAAATTAAGAACAATTTAATAAATTGTAATTATAAAATAATTGGAAGTATAAAATTATGTTTTGCATCATCTTATATAATCAAGTTTTAGGAGTTAGAAATGATTTATACCTTTCCAAGAAAATTTCTTTCAACAAAGAATGAAAATTAGAAGGTCATGTTGCCTATAAATATAAATTAGAATTTCCTTTGCTCTAATAAACCAAGTTTTCAATCAATCTAAGTTAATTTATGTTGGGGTTTACCCATTTGTGTGGTCAAGGTTTAAGTTTAGGCATCTGTTATGAAATTTGTTCAAATTTCCTTAGGAATTTCATATTTTTTGGGTTTTTTATGCATTTCTCCCA
>VDFB02393124.1:0-11048 GCA_007258455.2 Sequoia sempervirens | reverse complement strand
TTCTGAGTGCATTTTTGGAATTCGAGACCTTTTCAAATATAGAAACTTTCTAAAAATAGAAACTTTCTAAAAATAGAAAAAGCAAACCCTAAAAAATAGGGAACCTTGTTTGGTCCAAAAATGCTGAAAATGAAAAATCGAAAAAAGCAAATTTCCCTAAAAAGTAGGAAGTGTCAGAATTGGCCGAATTCACAGGCGATCTTCGTTTCCTGGGCCTTCTGAGCGCTTCCATGACGTCTACGCACTGATTCAAGCATGAAATACTGACTTGGCTTGGGTAACTCTCGGAAAACTGACTTGAAACTCTTAACAAAGTGATCTCACATAACCGTTGCAAGGAGACAAAACCCTAAAAACTAGCAGGCAACTGGGGGTCCCCATTGGCGATGGGGCGATGTGTGAAAAGGTCACAACATCTGGCGACTCCACGTGGGGAATGTTCCTGAACATTCCAAAGATAATATCCACTTCAAATCCGGAACCTTGAATTAATTCTACCTAACTTATCTCTTGACCAAGAAGAGTACTCAAAAGGGAAGAGAAGTCCTAAACCATATCAAGATATCTTATCCTTCAGTTATAAGTGTGTGCGTATCGGTTTATTCCTGTCTCTTAAGACCAACATGACTCTTTGGCTCCATGATGGCTTTCCAGCATATTTTTTGTCTTAGCTCCAAAAGCATCCTTGGATAGAGCCTCACTGCCAGCGAGCGTCCATAGCCCCGGTGAGGTTATCTGCTATAATCTCACGAAGATTGCTTTACTTCCGGCGATTTATTTCTTTTCTTGTGTTTTGATTCTTTGGTACACCTGTAGAGATGTCCGCACACCCAAAAGCCAAGTGTTTTGATTTTTCATTCTTTTCTTTGATTTTCTTTGGATATTCTTTTCTTTTCGTATATTTCGACACTTTGGCCTTTAAGCAATGAAGCTCACCTAGGCTTGAGCACTATAGTGGCGCTGAAGCAAGACTTTTGATTACTTTCTAGCCAACAACTTCACCTAGGAGACCATAATGACTTAGAGAACTCTTTAAGTGTGTAAAATGTAATAACTGCAAGACTCGGTATCAGGACACAATAGATGACTTCCTTTCCAGTCAAGTAGTACCCTTGACCTTGAGATACTTTAGAGACAATTAATTCAGGATTCATAGATTTTCCATAAATGTTTATCCGAGGAATATTCACAACCTTCCTTAGCAAGGTCAAGCCAAAATGTGTACGTGTAAGCAACATCACCCTTCTCGTGGAATGGGACACCCTCCTTATTCAAAGCGAAACAAAGCAAAGTGAAACGAAAGCAAACGGAAAGCAAACAATTAATCTAAGAAAACAAAGACAACTACTCTAAGGAAAGCAAGGAAAACAACTAATCTAAGGAAAGCGAAAACAAAACCCGAAAGCAACTACTCTAACTATATACAAACAAGCTCCATCAAGGAACTCAAGGCCGGAAATAATGTTTCAGAAACTGCCTGTTGACGGGCAGTGGGATGTCTTCCCCTGTCAAGGTCTTCAACTTGAATGCATTTTTTCCCAATATCTCAACAATTTGGTATGGTCCTTTCCATAAGTTGTCAAACTTATCGTGATCTCCCCTCCGTTCGTGGGCTTTATCCCAATATAGGACTAGGTCGGATATTCTGAAGGACTTCGTTGTTGCGCGTTTATCAAACCATCGTTTGACAATTCCTTGGTGCTTAGCAAAGTTTTCGAGAGCTTGATCTCTCTGTTCTTCCAGTAGTAGCAACTGTGAAAGACGAATCTGAACTCTATCATTTGGGTCTAAGTATTCGTGCATGAACCTGAGTGTTGGAATCCTCAGTTGGATGGGAAAGACGGGGTCTTGCCCATAGACTAAGTGATATGGAGAGGTTCCCAATGACCTCTTAGCTCTTGTCCTGTCTGCCCATAGAGCAAACCTGAGTTGGGAATGCCAATCTCTCGGATTCTGATCCAACAATTTCTTGATGACACTGAGCAGATTCTTGTTTGTGGACTTTGCCAGTCCATTACCTTGGGGGTAATAATTCGAAGAAAATTTTAATGTGATCCCGTAATCGAATGCCCAATTTGAAAACTTTAATGAAGTGAATGCGGACCCATTGTCACAAACAAGGGCCTTAGGGCAACTGAATCTGGTGATGATATGTTCCTCTAAAAACTTGATAACTGCATCTGTGGTGCAATTCTTCAGTGCCTGTGCCTCAGACCATCTGGTACAATAATCTGTTGCTGTCAAAATATATCGGTGTTGTGCTGAAGATGGTGGGTTTATCATGCCGATAAAATCAAGTCCCCACATCGCAAATGGTTTCACTTCCGTGATTGGCTGTAATGGTATAGCGGGATTCTTTTCACGGGTCGCAGAAATTTGGCAGGTGTGACAGGTTTTGACATGCTCATACACAGAGGGCCAATAGTACCCTGCTCTTAAGATCTGATAAGCTGTGGCCTGACTTCCTCCATGTCCTGTCCCGAACTTAGAATGGAAATGTTCCATAATTCTCTTAGCTTCATCGTTTCCCACACATCTCAAGTAAATCCCCTCATGATTCTTTCTATGGAGAATTGAGCCCTGGAGCATATAGCGCTGGCATTTGAGCCTGAAGGCTCGCTTTTGTGCTGGGTTCATCTGTGCGGGATACTTGTGGTTTATCAAGTATGCGATGATATCGTAGTACCACTCTTCTGGAGGAGTGTCGGTTAATATATATGTTTGTTGCACCAAGCTAGGCCCTTCAACGGCCATTGTCTGAGCTAGAGCTTGTCCGCGGACCAGCTTCATCGGTTGTAACTCAATATCGTACTCTTGGATAGTGGCGACCCACTTTCCTCTTCTCTCCCCTAGCTCATTCTACATTAAGAGTGTCTTAACAGCCGCATCAGGAATGATGGCGAAGACCTTACTCCTCAAGATATAATGCCTGAATTTTTTGATGGCCTTTACCAGCGCATAGGCCTGCTTCTCGATACTTGGATATCTTAATTCGGCATCTTTGAGAGGTGAGCTCATGAAAGCTATGGGATGCTCGTCCCTCTCTTCTGTTCTCTGGGTTAACATCGCTGCACAGGAATGTTCTGATGCGAAGGAGTACAAGTAGAAAGGCTTCGTATAATCTGGGCTAACCAAGACAGGAGCATCAACGATAGCCTGCTTGATTTCTTCAAATGCTTTCTTTGTCGGCGTGGTCCACTCCATTTTTGCATCCTTTTTTAACATCTCATTCAAAGGTTTTACTATTTCAGCAAAACCGGTGATAAATTTTCTAACAAAATTAATCTTCCTGAAGAAAGATCTCAGTTCTTTTTGGCTAGTAGGCAAATGAATCCTTGATATTGCCTCTATACGTTCAGGATCGATCAATATTCCTCTCTCGGTGATCAGGTGACCTAACAATTTGCCTTCGGTGACCCCGAAGATGCATTTCTTTGGATTTAAGGAAATCCCATACCTTTGGCATCTCTGAAATACCTTCCTTAGGTCTTCCACATGGTCCTCTCTCTTCTTTGAGAACACTGTCAAATCATCCATGTAGATGATTATACATTTTCCAATTAGATCTCGGAAGGCGATGTCCATGGCCCTCTGAAATGTGGCCCTTGCGTTAATTAGCCCAAAGGGCATTCTTTTGTAGGCAAAGGTTCCCCATTTTGTGGTGAACGCCGTTTTCAATCTGTCCTCATATTCTACTAAGACCTGGTTGTACCCGAAATATCCGTCCAAAAAGGACATCATTTGCGAACCATTGACAATCTGTAATACTTTATCAAGCGATGGCAGCGGATAATTATCCTTTTCAGAAGCTCTATTTAAATTCCGGAAATCCACGCATAGCCTGATTTCTCCGTTTTTCTTCCGCACTGGGACGAGATTGGCGACCCACGTTGAGTGGTGCACTGGGAAAATGATTCCTGCTGTCAATAATTTCTTGACTTCCTGATGGATGAGTGGTTCCAACAATGGATTAACTGGTCTCTGGCGCTGCCTGAAAGGCTTACTTCCTGGCTTGAGTGGAATTGTATGTGTGATAATAGAAGTATCATAGGTCTTCAAATCTTCGTAGCTCCATGCTATGACGTCAGGGAACTGTCTCAAGCTCTGAATAATTCCCATCTTCTCTTCAGGTGTGCAAGTCTTTCCTATGCATACATTTTTAGCCTCATGCTCTGATCCTAGGTTCACTTTCTCATACTGATCACCTTCAATCCTTTGACTTTTCATTTGATCAATTTGATCTTGATCAAATATTCTCTCTAATTGTATCATCCCTCTCGGAATGATATTTGTCTTTAAGTTAAGGATACCATCCTCATCAAATTTAGCTTCCTTCTGAGTTTCTTCCTCATCAATGACTTGCGCTGCAAAAACATCGGAATTTGTTAAAAATTCACGAATGTGGTCATCATCTTCAAAAACCTGGAAGTTTGTAACATTATCTGGAATAGATGGTAGGGATGACAGCTCCACTGTGAACTGACTTATGCCATCCATGGCTAGCGGTTCCAGTGAACAGGCTGCTTGTGCCAAAGAATTTGCTACTTGATTATTTGTTCGGTTCATGGATTGAATATTGAAAGCATCGAAGCTCTCAACAATATCCCACACTCTGTTGCGGTAACAAGTCAATCTTTTATTATGGCAAACATATTGTTTCTTTATCTGCTTCACGACTATTTCCGAGTCTCCAAGAGCATGCAATACTCTTGCTCCTTTTCTAAGTGCTAGTAGTAACCCATGAATCAGAGATTCATATTCTGCTACATTGTTCGTGCATGGGAATTCTAATCTGTGAGCAGCAAGATATACCTCTCCTTTCGGACTGATCAACTCGAAACCAGCTCCAGCTCCTTTCTTCGATCGGGATCCATCAAACTTTAAGATCCAAACTTGTTCTTGCTGTGAAGATTGTGGAGTTTGTGGGCTTTCATTTTCTTCTTGATGTTCTTGCTTGGATTCCATTTCCTGTATTCTTATTGAGGAAAAGCCATCGATATGATTGACCTCTATATGATCTGGAAAACCTAATGTCTGTGGGACACTTCTCTGCACTTCTTTTATGGCCCTATGGCACATCTTGCAAATGAATTCTGAATGAGCCGTGTAATGTACTCGGCACCAATTTGGTAACAGCAAATCTTGAATATGAATATCTTCCTGCAATTCCGTCTTCATTTGGACACTCCTCCAAACAAAGTTTCTGAAACTCTCGAACATTCTTCTATCACTGTCTTGGGAGATCTCCCCCTTCTCAATCAACACATTCGTGGAGTCAGTTATCTGATTATTTCCCTGGATTGATTCATGCAACATGAGAACTTCATTTGTTTTAGGCCTGCAAGTGCCTAAATCTGTCTCTAAAAACAATATCTCATTGTTCTCTTCGTATTCGGTAATCATTAACTTGAGCCTTGGTGTGCTATCAACCCTTATTTGGTTTGGGACTCCTTTCCATGGTAACCACATATGGGAAAAGTCTATAGCAATATACCCGTTCAGTCTTCTCGCCCAGTCTCTACTCAGGAGCATGCCGTACCCGTCAGGGATATCCACCACTGAAATGTCTATGCAGCTTTGTATTCTTGGGTCTGCCGCTAACTGCATGTAGATATTGTTTAATTCTCCCATAACTAGGACTTCCGTTTTATCTAACTGTGTGACCTTCTTGTTGGTTCTTGCAGGTACAAGTCCCAACCTGTGGCAGATTGCGAGTGGCATCACGTTGCTTGAAGCACCAGAATCCACTAGACAGTTGTGTAGCATCTTACCAAATATCCTAACTGACAATAAAAATGGGGCAGGTTTGTCTTTTCCCTGGTAGAAGACTACCGGATGTTTATCCTGGCTATTGGTATCTTGGTTCTTCTCTTTCTGATTTCTAGGCACAATGTCTTGTCTTGGCGGGGTATGCGGTTGCTCATTTGCTAGGACTTCTTCTCGAAAAATATCCGTGTCCATAAGGACTTCTTTTGGTGACATGTCCTTTTGACTAGAACTCCCAGATGATGCCTGGGTCATCTCTACAATACCAGAAGGTTGTTGCGGAGCATCAAATATATTGCTCGTCACTTCTGATTCGGCGATGTTAGTGTTTGCTGGAGCATTGGGTACTCCTCGGTTTGGCACATTTTGTGGAACATTTCTTGGAACAACTGCTTCAGTCAAACTGCCCAAAAGTGTTTCCCGAATCTCAGGAATTCTCATTAGTTCGATCAAAGGCAAGCTGACCTTTATTCGTTTGAATTCATCCAACACATACGAACTTAACCTTTTTAGCTCTTCTCGGGGACGGTCTCTTGTCTGAGCTTGAACTTGTATTGCTGGAAGGTTCACTTGTCTTGTTTGTTTTGCTTGGGGAACAGTAGCTTGTCTTGTTTGTTCCGTTTGCGGAGCGATGACTTGTCTTGCTCCACTTGTCTGAGTATTTTGTTGATGGTATTCCGGCGAATCTCTGGGAAGAGATGTCACATTGGTAGCATTCGGATTCGGCGGGGTCTGGAAATTGTTTGGTGGCACAGATGAAGTCAAAGGCTCATTCTGACGTTGATTCCTCTGGTATATCCTAAATGGATTTCCAGCCGCCTGTTGAAGCACTTCTCTGGTTCCTTCTACTAGAACACTATTGTATAGTGGAGGGAAATTGTAACCATTGACCGTAGATGGCTGATTAGATGGGTCTTGAATCCCTGGTTCATCTTGGTATCTTGGCGCCTCCATTGGACCGTTTGCAGATGCAGGAGGAAACCTCTGATCTTGTTGGTACCATGGATATTCCTGGGGAGGAAATCGAGCATTTTCAATCACAAAGGCTTGATCATACCTCGGTGCAGGAACTAATTCATATCCGGTTATTGGAGGATCTTTCGCCTCTGAGTTCCTTCTTTCACTTCTGAAAATATCGGCGGCTACTTGAAACTCACGACAATGTAACTCGAAGTGTTGGTCTGTGTTATGCAGCCTACACCATCCTGATATCAGCTAGGAATACCTTGTTCGCGGGACGATTGTCAGCTTGTGGATTATCCAAGGGTGATGGTACAGTACCATTGTTAGGTTCAGTGCTCCAGGTCTTCTTTTGGAAGCCTGAGTTATTATTCTAGGGACCTTGATTATTCCCTTGATAATTTTGATTGTCCCTTTGATACCCGAAATGACCTTGACCTTGATAATTACCCTGAGGTGCCTGATAACTTTTTTGAAAACTTTGAATTTGGCTATTTTGTCCCTTTAAATAGGTGACTTCAGTGGACAGCCTTTTGACTTGTTCAATCAAGTCTTTCATTTCATCCTTCTCTTCCTGAGTCCGCGTCGAAGTTGGCGCGTTCTGAAGATATATGGGCTAAGCTGGTGGTGCTTGGGACATAGGTGCTCCTGGATGGATGACCATTTGATTGCCCATTGGAGGAACTGGGTTCATCATAGGCGTTTGATGAGCCAACGCCCGATTAATATCTTGGATTTGATTCTGGGAGGCTGCGTTTCCCAAGTAATTGAGTGGACCAGAAGCCATACCTACTCCTAAACCAGTGCTAGTTGTAATTGCCGCAGCATATGCTCCCTTCAGATCCACTGGGAGCGGATTGGCCGATTTCACAAACATGGCAATAAGACGATCCAAAGCTTCATAATATATGGGCAGTGCCGCTGCATTGTCTAACAAGTAAGGATCTCTCAGCCTTGGATAAGCTTTGTGGAATCTGTTGTTGAACGTACTGATAGGCTCATGTTCTTGTCTCTTGATTTCCACAAATTGCCTATATAAATCAGATGGGGAAATAGGTGGCCTGAATTTCTCCAAGAAAGCAGTCTTCATCTGTTGCCAAGTGCGGATGGAGTTGGCGGGCAAATGGATATACCAATACGAAGCCTCCTCATCGAATGTGTAGGGGAATAGCCTACAGGCAACATCTTCTTCTTGGATATCTCTGTTTTGGAGAAGATCCTCGAAAAGCTTGATATGTTCGTCTGCGGTGTGGTTCAGGTCACCACTATGAAACTTGGAACAAAAATGTTCCGGATTCTTCGGTAAATCATGATAAACACCAAACGTCATGGGGGACACATTAGTTGGACGCCACACCATTGGAGCATTTGGGTGGTTTGCTTGGACTGGTTGAACTGGTGGAACTGGTTGCACTGGCTGTGCAGCCACTGGAATTGGTTGACAGTCTGGAAAGAGACCAAAAGGAACTCCCTCGCTTGGTGCTTCTTCACTGGACCCAACTGCGCTAGATGCTGCCTCCTGTGATGCTTCAGATTTCTTCCTCTGCCTATTCCTGTAAGGTGATAGCTCTATAAATTCTTTAAAAGAATTTGGAGTGGATCTAGTAATCCTCCGAAGTCTATCTGCTGAGAAAGAGCCGATTCGATCCAGCGTGCTCCTCAATCTTGTTGAGGTGGTGCAGGAGCTTGGGGTGCAGGAGCTGCTTGATTCGCCTGTTGGTTCACCTGTTGGTTGGCTTGTCGGTTCTGCTCTCGTTGAAGAGCTTCAAATCTTTCGACAAGGAGATCCCTTTGAATATTGAATTCAATTCGTCGTGCTCTTTCTTCTTCTTCCTCAAGAATATAACGCATGCGAAACCAATCAGGAGCACTTCTTCTCACTTGCCACGCGAGGCTAAATAGTTCGGTGATGATATCCTCCTGTTCGTCGTGAAAACCCAGGTTAGGCTGTAACACTGGCTGAGGATCTTGATCAGGTTCAGGAACGTTGGCTGGGAGCCCCATTCTTCATCCTACTATCAACACTTGGATTTGAGGATGAGCCTGTATCAAATGATCGTTCAATCTCGTCAAAGGTTTGCTTCAGACGATCAATTTTCTGCTTTATCAAGTCTCTCTGGATTGCTTCCTCAACTCTTTTTCCCTTTTCCTCTTCTCTAGCGAGGACTTGGCTAGTCTGTCTGAATTGGGCACGATCGGCCTGTGTCTTCCAAGCTAGTGTATATAACTGATCAATAATATCCGTTGGAGGTTGATCTGGTTGTTCAACAGGTACATGAAAAGGAAACTCATGGGGTAGTACCATTCTGCATCATGCCTACTGCCTCAACTTGTAAAAGATCCTTTGTGATGTAGTAGCCCTCCTTCTAGCGCCAATTCTATGTTGGTGTACGTTTTATCATTCACCGAACACACAGAATAAAATGTCCAAAGACACTCTATCCTCTCTTGAAAAACCACCGCGTATGCTAAGATTGCGAGAAGATCATATGGCGATTCCAAGGTTTCTTTTGTCGGGTCTCGACATGTGGATAAGCTCAATGGCCGTTGTGATATACTGGTAATAAACAAGGGGACTTACGTAAGAAAATCTTCACAAGTTTAGGACTTAGGGAATTTATCATTGAAGGCTTTCTTCACTTAGGACTTCGATTTGGTTCTAAAAAAAAATAGCAAAAGGATAAGGGTTTAGGAGAATCTAGTCTATGCCTAAGAACTCAAGAGACAGTAAAGACTCGGTGAAGGGAATAAACCACACTTTGTTTCGCCTCCTGCTGGACAACATACGCAAAATGGGTGCAATCTTCAAAGGTTGTGATAATAATTTTCAAACCTCGAATGAGGCCGAAGTTAAGCTTCCACAATTAAGAGCTCAGGCTAACTTTACGCATCGAATGCAAATCATCCATTCGAAGAAAGTATGAGCTACACTTCACCATTGAATCAATATGATCAATCTCTCATTCAATTAACCAACTTTCAAAGCAAATTCTACCTAATCTAACTTTAACTTTAATCTATGGCGGAAGAAGATATGCAACCTCGCTTACTATTTGATAATAAGAAGTTATTCAAGGCAAATCATGCTCAAGAGCTTTTATTATTCGAAATAGTCTCAGTGCAACAATACACATATTCTGTCTCCACACAAAATGAAAATGAGAGAGCATCAGTTTATATAGAGCTCCAAAAATGAAATGAAGGGCCGAGATTAAAACAAGATTAACGGCCAAGATTATTACAACCAAACCCTAATTAGGGTTTCCCAAAATAACAAGAGTTATCAACTAGAAATCAATCAGTAAAGTGGCAGCTCTAGCTATTATCTAGGAGAGGCGTCCTTATCCATCTGAGTAGCATTGTGCTTGGCGAATCTGGACACTACTGCAATGACCTCGTCCATCGTGACAGGTGGCAACATGCTAATCCGGAATTCAAGTCCGTCCAACTTCTCAGCACATTTAGCAAAAGTACCTTCCCAATCTGCCTCCTGCTTCTCAAAATCCTTTCGAATGGATGAGTCTTGCCACTCTCGCAAAGTCTTGTCTCACAAATGGTCCAGTGGTCGAGAAGAAAGTTTCTTGAACTTTATGCTTCAATCTCTCCAACTGCATGTCGTTCTCCCGGATGACTTCACAGTCGAACACTTCTGTAGTTGTCATGTAAATCTTCTCCTGGATTTTCTTGACCTGTTCCTCAATTCCAAGCCCATCTACTTTTGCCTTCTCCAAGACTTCTTCTCGTATGGTCACTGCCCAAAACCAGTGATGAAAATCATATGCTGCCCCTGCAGCAATCACCCTTTTATCAATTAACTCCTCTCTTGGAGTGCTCTTTAAAACTCTAAGGCTTGGAATAAGCCTTTCCTGCATATCCGGGATACCTTCCCATGCCTCCGCCATATCCATCAGTCTGGAAAGAAATGAAGAGGTTCGTCCATAAGCAAGTGCCAACTTTTCCATGAACAAGGCCGCTTCCGTGCCTTCACTTGCCATCCAGTCTTGAGCTTCCCTGGCCGTTACCATTCCGTGCTCGACTTCCTTGGTCACCTCCTATGATGAATTGAGAAGAGGAGGAACAATCGCATTGCCCTGATCAAGTGGCTGGGTCAAATGCTGTATATATTCTTTGAGACGTTTGACCTCCTTTTTATACTCCTTCTTGGTCACTTCCTTTTCCAGTCTCGCTTTGATGGTCGAGACGGAATTATCTAACTCCTCTACTTCTTGACCTTTCGAGGTCGGGCCAAGGTCAACAATGGTTATAGCATACTCCTGAGGAGTGATCTCGTCCTGTGGCTTATCCACCATAGGTACTGCAAT
>VDFB02393123.1:0-21069 GCA_007258455.2 Sequoia sempervirens | reverse complement strand
TACTTTCATCCATTTTCCATCCATCTTACAATCCACATTTTCATCTCTTTCCATCCAAGGAGCATACAACACCAAAAATCGAAGGGCCAACCAAATGATTGATTTGAAACAAGGTAAAAGATTTCATTTTGTTGTCTTTATCTTGTATTGAATCCAACTAGGCTAATCTTGAGGTGTAGGGTGTCTTTTGTTGTTGTTTTGTACTCTCTTGTTTGTTGCTCATATTCTAGCAAGTAAATTCGCCCTATCACACTCATAATGACAACACTTTAGAAAACCTGCCTACTCCCCTTGAGGGAAACCATCAATGAACATCATTCCAAAAGATAGAATCATGAAATCATCTGATTGATGCATCTCCAAATGCATGTTAGTTTGTAAAAAGAGGGGCAATAACCCCTAGCTTATCCTGGAGATACTCAAAAGTATCTTTAGGAAGAGCCTTTGTAAATATATCTGCAATCTGATCTTTTGTCGAAACATGCTCAAGCTTAACTTCAATCTCTATGACCTTCTCTCTCAAGAAATGATACCCGATAGATATACACTTCATTCTTGAGTGCATCATAGGATTCTTTGAAATATTAATTGCACTTGTGTTATTACAAAAGATAGGAATAGAATCATCATGTAGCACTGTGATATCTTTCAATGTATGTTTCATCCATAAAACTTATGTACAACATGATGTAACAGCAATATACTTAGCTTTGACAGTAGACAAAGAGACTGAATCTTTCTTTTTACTCAACCATGCCATCAATCTACATCCAAGAAAGAATGCACCACCACTTGTACTCTTTTTGTCATCTATACTTTTGGCCCAATCTGCATCTATATAAGCACTAAGTGTAAAATCAGTATCTTTAGGATACCATAATCCATAATTCGGAGTGCCTTTCAAATATCTAAATATTCTTTTAACTGCAGTAACGTGTTTCCTTTGGATCTTCTTAAAATCTATCCACAAGACAAACTGCATGCATAATATCCAGTCTAGTAGCAGTCAAATACAGTAGTCCACCAATCATAGATCTATACTTACTCTAATCAGCCTTAGGTGAATCATCATCCTTTCCCAACTTGCATCCAGTTACCATAGGAGTACTTACTGGTTTGGAACCATCCATCCCAAATTTCTTCAACATTTCCCTCACATACTTAGACTGTGAAATGAAAATTCCTTTCTCTATTTGATTAATCTGTAGCCCAAAAAAGAAATTCATCTCCCCAAACATAGAAATTTCAAATTCTTTCTGCATTTCTTCTGCAAACATCTTGCACATCTTTTCATTTCCTCCAAAGATAATGCCATCAACATATACAACAATAATCAAGATTTTGTCATTTTCAGTCTTGAAATACAAATTACTATCTATCGTACCTTTGTGAAATCCTTATTGATTCAAATACTTATCTAACCTTGCATACCATTCTCTAGGAGCTTGCTTCAATCCATATAAATCTTTCTTCAATCTTCACATCATATCCAGTTGATATGTCAATTGAAATCCTTCTGGTTGTTCCATGTAAACTTCTTCATCTAGTTCTCCTTTCAAAAATGTTGACTTGACATCCATTTGGTAGACTTTGAAATCTTTATAAGAAGCTAATGCTAAGAACATCCTTATAGCTTACATTCTTGCTACCAGTGAAAAAGTCTCTTGAAAATCTATACCTTCCACTTGTGAGTAGCCTTTACACACAAGCCTTGCTTTATTTCTAACAACTTTCTTGTTCTCATTCAGCTTGTTTCTGAATACCCATTTTGATCCAATGATATTTTTGTCTGTCGGTCTTGGAACCAATTCCCAAGTTTGATTCTTTTCAATCTGCAAAATTTCTTCTTTCATTGCTACCTTCCAATGTTCATCTTCACATACTTCTTTTACTAACTTCGGCTTAATTTCATATAATAAGCATAAATTTACTTCAGCAGCAACTTTGCTTCTAGTCAACACACCTCTTGTCTTGTCTCCAATAATTTGACATTTTGAATGATTTCTCTGTACATATTTTGGTGTTCTAGGGGACATTACCGGAGCATCTTCTTCTCTTTCATTCTGCTCTTTCTACGCATCTTTATCATGTTCTTCCACAATTTCTTCTATTCTTGCACAGTCATGTTCATCAGACACATATCCATCAATATCAATAGAATTATTCACTTTTTCATCAACCTTCACATTCAAGCTTTCCACAATCTTCCTCAATATTTTGTTAAAACATATGTATGCCTTACTTTTAGTAGAGTAACCAAGAAATATTCCTTCATCACTTCTTCCATCAAACTTTCCTAGTGTTTCCTCATCTCTTCTGATATAGCATTTTCTTCCAAATACCTTGAAATATTTAACTATCGGAATTCTTTCGTGCCATAGCTCATAGGGAGTCTTTTTACTATTTTCTCTTCCCTGAACTTGATTGAATACATATACATCAGTGTGAATAGCTTCTTTCCAGTAAACTTTCGGTAATCTGGCTTCTATAATCATTGACCTAGCATCCTCTTGAACTGTTTTGTTTTTCCTTTCAACAACTCCATTTTGTTGAGGATTTCTCGGAGCAGATAATTGTCTCTTTATTCCATGCACTTCACAAAACATATTGAACTCGTGGGAGGTGAATTCACTACCTCTGTCAGATCTTAAGAATTTTATCTTTAAATTCACTTCATTTTCAACCATAGCCATGAAAGCTTTGAATCTATCTAATGCTTCTGATTTTTCTCTCAAAAATGTCACCCAAGTATATCTAGAATAATAATCAATTAAAAGCATAAAGTTCCTTTCACCAAGTAGGCTTTGCACTCTCATAGGACCACAAAGATCTGTATGAACCAAATCCAGCAATCTAGTAGTAGATTGTTCTCTTATTTTGTAATGATTTCTTTTATGCTTCCCAAACTGGCAATTTCTACATATAGCATTTACAGACTTTGTAATTCTTAGTATATCTCTCACGGCTTGAACAGTACTAATCCTTGCCAAGTTATCAAAATTCATGTGACACATTCTCCTGTTCCATAACCAGTTGTCATTTATTTGAGTCATAAAACATCATCCATTAGCACCTTTAAGCTGATAAATATTCCCTTTTGATTCCTTTCCTGTAGCAATCAATAGTCTAGATCCTTTCTGTATCTCACACTTCTCATCCTTAAACACAATATCATATCCCTTTCCGCACATTTGACCAACACTCAACAAATTATGCCTTAAACCCTTAACATAGTAGACATCGTTAGTATGATGTTTGCTATCAAAACTTACTGAACCTATCCCACAGATTTTAGCACTAGTATCATCTCCAAACATAACCAGGCCTCCATCATATTTTTCAAGTTTTACAAACTTACTCTTTTCACCAGTCATGTGATGTGAACAACCACTATCAACTACCCAAAAATTATTTTCTTGTTTAGCATGTAGCACAGAGATAACTATACCTTCATTTTTCTCCTTCTCCTTCTCCTTTTCCTTCTTCTCTGGAGGACTTTCCTTTGATTTTCTTTCTAAATAAGTAGAAGTAGGTTCATCTTTAATCACCAAGAACAAGCATTCATTGTCATCTGATCTTCATATTCTAAATCTTCATCTGAAATACTAGCATTCTCATTAACATAGTAAGCTTTATTAATCTTCTTTCCTTTCCTTTCTTTCTCATATCTTTGTTTATTCTTTTTAGCTCTTTTTGGACACTTTGCAGCATAGTGACCAATTTCTCCACAACTAAATCATTTAAAGGGAAATTTTCCTTCATACTTACAGGAACCTTTTCTCAATCTTCTTACAAAGTTAGCCTCAATTTCTTCAAAGTTCTCTTCATTTGAATCTTTATTTTTTGTAGCTTTAAAAGCAGATTTTGTTTTTCCTCCACTTCTTAGATTCGGCTTCCTCATTTCATAAGATGTCAAGAATCCTAACAACATATCCTTAGTACAAGTATTGTAATCTATAGTCTGCTCAATAGCACTCACCTTTTCATTGTAAGCACCAGGAAGAGTTCTGAGAATTTTCTTTACAATTCTGGTTTCATCTACAATGGCACCAAGAGATCACATTCCAGCCACTACCTCATCCAATCTTTGTACATAGGCTTTAACATTCTCATCTTTGGAAATATGTAGAAGATCAAATTGTGTTTCCAAAATTCTATAATTTTGCCTCTTTTACCCTTTCATCTCCATTGTGTGCTCTTTCTAAAGCAACCCAGACTTCCTTAGTTGTCTTCAAATTCTAAACCTTAATCAACTCTGAATGTACCAAACTATTCTTCAAGATGAAATTTTCCTTGTTATTTGCTTCATGTGCTTTAATTTCTTCAGGTGTACTTGGAACATTTGTAGGAGGAGTGTAAGAGTTCTTATAAGCTTTCTCTACATCATATCTGCAATACTCCAAATATTCTTCCATCAATACTTTCCAGATACCATAGTTATTTCCATCAAACCTCAAATAATCAAAGATCATTTTGTTAGCCATCCCAGACCTTCCTCAAGCAGTTAAGCTCTTCACCAAGGAACCAAGCTCTGATACCAATTTTTTGATAGGACAACTAAGAGGGGGGTGAATCAGTTGTCACAAATTATAACCTTAAATTCAATTACTAGAACTAACACATAAACTGATTAAGTGACTAGCCATCAAATGCAAGTGCACAAACACAATAACATGGAAAACCCAATGAGGGAAAAACCACAATGAGGATTAACTCACACTATAGAGAATATCAAAGCTGATTACAAAAAGGCTCACTGCCTAAAATAAGGCCCGCTGCCTAAAATAAGGACTCACTATCCATAGGGCTACAACCTAGAGGGCTCACTGCCATAGAGATACAAAGAAGACAATGAAGATTTGTTACAAAGAGAAAACAATCCCAATGCAACAAATATTCTAGCACAATCATTGATCAACTCACATGAATGATGGAGTTAGCCTTCTGCTCATTGCATTTGGAAACTCGACGTTAAGCTTCACACTGAAAAACCACAAACTCAACTCTCACACATAAAGAATAGCATCAAATTCGTGTCTGATCTTTCACTTATCTTCCTTCTTGTCTTATGTACAATTTTCATTGCTTAGCACATTCTGTATTTATACCATCTCCAACTTTGAAAAGATACAAAGTTGGCCATCCAACTTCAAATTCAAATTAGGCTGGTGCCAAACATCCTAGGGTGTAATTAGAATGAGGGAAACCTAAACACAGGCTTCACCAAGACCCATAATAGATCCAACATGATTCATCAACTTCGAAAGTAGTGCTTGACACATGGTCAACCACACTAGTGTAAAACACATAGATCAATTAAGCTCGATGCTTCCAAATGCTAAAAGCAACTGCAACAGAACCAAGGCAACACAATACTTGAACCAAACACCATGATACTTCAACAAAGAGAAATTTTGGACCAACACCAATTCTTCTAGACCTCAAAAAACACACAACAAAACATAGTTCACGAGCCCCAAAACCAGAAACCTTCTTTTAATACAATTTTCTCAATATCCTCGACATGTACAATCAACAGCAACTAGTAGATAACTAGCTAACTGGTTGACATCAATGACAATGCTTCATTCTTCTTCCATTATTGCAACAAAATTCTCATCTTCTTCAAAAGTTTGATCATTACCAACCCTAGTATATGAACAATCCTCACTATTAGGGCTTTGTGGGGTTCTTCTTCTTGTTTTATTAGCAACAAAAATGTCCTTTGAGTCAAATTTAGAGGTTGTTGAAACATACCATTTCCTCTTTACAGGTGTATGTACATTCTCAGAAACATTTTCTTGCAAGTCTTAATCCTCTACTATCATAGTAATATTTTCCTCTGATTTCTTGACACTACCCCTCATAACACCCTTCCTTTTTAGGCGATGTGAACGCCTTGGTTGGGTGGCCTTCTTTTTCTGCACTTTCTTGGGAGCAAGGGAAGGTCCACCTTTCCTTTTTCTTGTTTTTGGTGTCTTAGAAGAAGTTGGGATTACCTAGAAATTCCTTGTTGCAAGATGCTCAAAGGTTGTAGGTAGTGACCTTCATAGACTTTTCTCCTTTGGTTCTCCCCTGTTGCGGGTAGGTGAAGTATCATGTGAACCAAAGGGAATTTCCCTCAATGATGCAAAAAGTGACTGCAAATTCTCTAGAACAACTGGTTCAATTATATTGCTAATATGGTTACAAATCAAAAATCTTTTCCAGGAGACATGTGGACATTGAACCCTTAAACTTATTTTCACAAGTAGGGTAACCAAAAAATAGTGTGACAGGGATATAGTGTTTCTTTTCCTTTTGCATTCAGACCCCATTCTCTTTAATTAGTTATAAAGAAAATCTGGTACATTAACCCCATTCACATGTAATATATTTGACAATATAAGAGGCACAAGAAGCCCATACCCATGGTAGTGATAATCTTTTGGTACCTTGGGGTGATGACTCAAAATTCTCTCTAGGCTCTTTAAATTCTTCCTTGGTAGCTATTGCATTTGCCTTGATAGGAAATTTAGATCCCTCTCTTGGAAAACCAGATACCTCTGCAATTGAAGCCTCAAAAGCATCTACTCTTACCCTTCGAAAAATGGCTTCATCATGCTCTAAAGTCTCCGCAATTTTTTTTGTCATGGCTTCATTATACTTTGTCAACCTCAAAAAATAGTACAACCATCCTGTATTTGTGAAAAAAGGAAAGACTAGCCTATCTTCTAGTATTTTTTGGTGTGTAGAAGGCTCTCTACAAATAATATCTCCTCCCATGATCGTAAATTACTCTTTTTTGTTCAAATTCTACAAATTCGGCTCACAATTTTAACATCACCAATCCTTGCCCTTACCAATTCTTTCTATCTACTTATTCATGAATTCTTGAAATTCAACTGCCAACTACCAACTGCTTATACTGTGTTTGTTATAACTTAAATTGGGATTGGGTTATGGCTCAAAATTGGGATAATGACAAAAAAATTGTAGAAATTCACAAAAAAAAGGTAGAAAGGTATTTGATGTTTTTAGTGACAAATTTGAAAATGCAAGCCTTGGAGAAAGTAATCTCCCTCCCCAACTAAATTCATTAAGTGACTTCACTTAACGTTAGCATACTAGGTTGAAGGTTTAATTACATATAATGGAAAGAAGATAATGATTATGTAGCATGCAAAATTAAATGTAAATAAGTTGAAAAACAATTGCAAGCTATGTGAATTATGAAAAATTAGAGTGTACATGTTAACATGAAGGAACTGATCTCAACTCATGTGAAGATGAGTAGGAGCATCCGCAGTGTAATTATGATTTGACATTTATTTAATTGAAACATGTGGTGGATGAAATGACAGGGTGGCACATGGTGATGAAGGTTGTGGAATTTATGGTAGATGGATATGAAATAATTTCCTAAATGCATGGAAATTGAGGAATGTGTCGTTGGATAGGATGAAATAAATGATATGACAGACATGTAGTTGCATGTATGAATAAATGTAATGTATGTGCATGGCATGCAATTAGGTTGGTGGAAAATTTTGAATTTTTTGATTGGCGTGTGTTGTGGGTACCTTCTACAATAGGTCCCTTTTTTAATTGTGTTGGATTTTATTTGTAAAGTTGTTGGTCCCTACTGTGTCGTGGAGTGTAGTTGAAAAGAATTGTTGACTGGATCATCTATGTAGTGTGTGCATATGTGGGTGTTAGAAAATTATACCTGGATAACTCCATTAGATGAGCTATGTAGCTCATCTAATGAAGCATGTGTAGAATATGTATTGTGTACTTTTGTATCTTTGTTGTCTTTCAAGATGTTTTTATCAAGATTAATGTCATTGCCATGATTACTAGCATGTTCAATGTCTTTATTTGAAGCACTATTTTGTCCATATTGCTACATTAGAGCAATGATAAAATCATATTTTCATTTTGGTTTCTTGTAATTTTTTAGTCTGTGACCATTGACCAATAGTGAGAAACTAACATCTATAGTTTGTAACTTAACTGCACCATTTGGAAAAAATTTATCTAATTCATATGGTCCTAACCACCTTTTTTGTAGCTTCCCCTTATAATCTTTATACTTGGAGTCATATAATAAATCCCAATCACCTATAGTAATTTATTTTTTCTTTATATACTAATAATGTCATTTTACTCTATTTTTGAATAATCTCTAGGTGATGCATGGCCTCCATTCTTATCTCATCTAGTACATTTAGGTTGTGTAGTAGTTCTCTTTGTGTTGTCAAATCCACATCTAGTTCAACTGTCCTCCTAAGTGTCTTGTATTCAAATTCTATGGGCAGAACATTTGTTTTACCGTACACCAACTCATAGGGTGTAAAGCACGTTTTTGTCTTCCATGTTGTCCTATAGGCTCATACTGCCTCAGGTAACCTGGTTGCCCAATCTTTTCTGTGAATCTGCACTATTTTGGTTAGGATTTTTTCAATCTCCCTATTTGTTACTTCCACTTGCCCATTGGCTTGGGGTGGTAGGGTGTTGACTTCTTATGCCTTATTTCATACTCCTAAACCAATTTGGTAATCAACTCTAATGTGAACTATGAACCTTGATCTATTATAATTTCTCTTGGAACTCCATACCTTGTGAATATGTCTTCATATAGTAATTTGGATACATTACCATCTCTAGCAAATTGCAATGCTTTGACTTCAACCCATTTGGTTAGATAATTTGTGCAAACTAAGTTCCTTGTTATTGGATGTTGGTGAGATTGGACCAATGAAATCTAGCCCTTATTTATCAAATGGTGGTAGTTCCAACTTTGGTTGCAAAGGAATTTCTTATGTCTTAGTTGGCCTACCCATCCTTTGACATCTGTCAATCTCCTTGTATATTTCACTAAATCCTTATGAAGAGTTGGCCAATAATAGCCAATGGTGAGAATCTTAAGTGCAGTTCTCTTTGTTGCAAAATGTCCCCCGCAAGGTTCATGATGGCAATATTTGAATATGTCATAGACCTCATCCTCTCTTATGCATCTCCTCATAATATTATTTGGACCTATATAGAACAAATAACCAGCTACCCAAGAGTATGGGAAACTTCTATGCACCAACTGCCTCTTTTCTCTAGGGGAGAAATGAGGTGGTATCTGCCCTGCTACTAGGTAATTTACAATATGAACAAACCAAGGTGTCTGCAATGTTAGAGCAAATAGATGTTCATCTAAAAAATAATCATCAACAAAACCTTCTACTAATTGAGTGGGTAATCTAGATAGAAAATCTTCCACCACATTTTCCTCACCAGGTTTATCCACTATGGTGATATCAAATTCCTGCAACAATAACAGCCATCTAACAAGTCTCCCATCAACCACAACTTTATTCATTAAATACCTTATTACAACGTGATTAGTGTGAATTAAGATTGGATTCCCTATGATATAGTTTCAAAACTTTTTAATTACATAGACAACTGCCAACATCTCTTTTTTCGTGCCTGTATAGTTGAGTTTTTCCCCTTGTAAATTCTTGCTAATACATAGTATATGGCATACTCCTTATTACCTTCCTTTTGTCCAATTATTTCTCCTATGGAAAAGTTAGAAGCATATATGTGTATGTGAAAATGAACATTCCAATTTGGTCCTCTCAAAATAGGTGCTTTTGTTAGGGCTATCTTAAGTGCTTCAAAATAATTTTGGAATTCTATGGTCCATTCAAATTATATATCCTTTGTGAGTAGAACAAATAAGGGTGCTGCAATTTTGATAAAGTCCTGAATGAAACTTCTACAGTAGCCTGCATGTCCTAGAAAAATCTTGACATCTCTTTGCTTTTGTGGCACAGGGAATGTGGAGATTACTTTTATTTTATTGGTATCCACTTGAATCCCTTCACTTAATATAAATTTTCCAAGCCCAATCCCTTGGGTCATCATCATGAAATAATTATCATGACTTTGGCATAGGTTGTGGTCTTGACACCTCTTTAAAACTTTCTCTAGGTTCTTGAGTGCTTCATCATAGGTTTCTCCATAGGTGGTGAAATCATCCATGTAGATTTCCATGAAGTCATGTGCAAAATTTGAGAAAATGCTTAGCACTGCCCTTTGGAAAGTGGTTGGGGTGTTTCATAGTCCAAAGGGAAGAAAAAAATATGCATATGTGCCCCAAGGTCATGCAAATTGGTTTTATCCTGGTCCTTTGGAGCTATTCTAATCTAGTTATAGCCACTAAAACAATGAAAATTAGGGTTTTGAAGGGAGTGAGCCACAATAATCTTCCTTCCTGTGTAAGGGGGAAATTGGTATGATGCAATAAGATCAAATTGAATGAATGGAAACTAATCTAATCAAACAAAAAGATGATTCATGCCCATTACTCATGAAATGAAACTACAAAATCAATGAGTTCAAAAATGAGATCAAAAGAGAAAAGCATAAATGAAATCATAAAAGTAGTGTTACCATCTTGTGTCAAAGTGTGTTCGCAAAGATGTTGGATTGTTTGTATCAATGTGAAGCCTTCATTTGTGCTTGCAAAAGCTTCAAGAATGTGCAATGTCATTGATTGAAGATGTGTGTAAAAAGATGTCAAAAGGTCGATTAATATTTTTGCAATACTTCATCATGAAATTGATGTTGATTCTCCGATCATTTTTTAGAAGAAAGATGGTTGTTATATATATTTTGTGTTTCGAAATGAATGCTCAAGATTGCATACTAGAATGTCCTTATCAATAGTTGAAAACCATTGAGAGGATTTAGATGGGAATAATCAGTGGATTCTAATTACATAATTGGCGTGATTGAAGAAATCATTTTGAGTGTTCAATGGGATTGAAGAAATAGATTGAATAATCTATAGAATTGAAGAATAGATTGATCTCTGTCAGGAAATAGATGGATCAGTCAGCTAATCAGATCGAGCAATCAGGGGATCGTAATTTTCTCAATCATGAAAGTGGGTGAGGATAATTAATTAATCTTTTTGGAGTTGAACGTGCAAATCATGTTTTACTTTTACAAACATTTTTTTATTTTTTATTTGACCTTTTGGATGATGTTTTGAATAATTTATTTAATTATTCAAGTTTAGGGGAAAGTGATTTAATTAAACTATTATGTTTTAGTAATTTATTTGACTTAGGGGAATAAAGTGAATTAGTGACAATTAAATAATTGGCGTTATTTAATTAATCAAGAAGAATAAAGTTAAATTAGGATTTTATTAAATAAATGAAATTTATTTAATTAGTCTAAAATGATGGAAAAGTGAATTAATTAAATAATGTACTATTATTCAATTAATAGAGGAATTTAGGGTTTTTGATGTAATTGATGTGAAATGTAGTGATGTTATGTGATAATGATGTCGATGATGAGAAAATATCATTTAGGATGTGTGATAAGTGTTAGGTCAATTTTACATTTCTACATTTTGCCCCTCTTTGAGACAAAGTAGTGATTGTTTTGTTTCAAAGATTCGATGTTAAGATCAAGATTTGAAAAAAATTATATACCCCATTGTGCCTTGGTGGTCAGTGGAATGATGGTAGGATGCTAGGCTACCCCCTCGAGAGGTTGGCCAAAAATATCAATTTTGAGGTCGGGCTCACAACACTATTTCATTTTAGTTCAATTGCATAAAGGACAAAAAAATAATCTTGTAGGTCTCTCGCTGATAGTTCAGATGTTCCTAAGAGTGATGAACAGCCTGGATAACTGAGAGGGGAGGTGAATCAGTTATCATAAAACAATTTTCTTTTCTTTAATTAATCTGGAGCAGGCATATATCAATCAGAAAATAATTAAATAGATATGAACATGAATGCAAACAATGACACCATGCACAATGAACACCAGAATTTACGCGTAAACCCAGGAAGGGAAAAACCATGGAGAATGCTAATTCTCAATTATAGAACACCGGTTAAGGTGACATTAGTTAAGGTGATTTTTACAAAGGCTCACTACCAAATTTCTCACTGTAGGTAAGGCTCACTATCGGTGGGCTCACTGCTCGATTAATACAAATGATTACAAAATAGTCTCACTAACAAAAGTGAATTGATGAAGTTTCATCTACATATGCATGAATATAGTTTTGATTAAGAGCACAATAACTGTCTGCAACAGATTTGGTCAAGAATCTACTTCACACCTTCCTCGCACAACCTCTACAAAACAAATCACTTCTTCCTTCACACCCTTGTATCTGCTTGCACACTCCTTGTTCTTCATTGAACAAAACCAACTTTTACTTATACCATTCCTTTCCTTCATAATCTCCTAGGTTGGCTAGACACAATTTCTTCATAGTCTTCTAAGTCGGCCAAACACAATTTGAATTTAGATCACCACAAAACATGTCGGCATAAAGAATAGCCTTGAAATATTCAATAAGGCTTTTCACGCTAGCACCAGACCCAAAAGATAGGTCGCACATAAATATCTTCTTACCACATTACCAAGGGACCCATAAATAGGTCATGCATAAGACAGGTTCATTACATAACATAATTATCAAAAGATAGCAAACTTTGAACTACATGAAATATATTCCGAAGCCAATGGGAATGCCACAACCAAGACCAAATCTTGATTATCATCAATGTCAATATCAATTGGAGAAACACAATTTGACATAGAAAAACTTGTAACATGATACATGAATGTTCGAATAGCAAGGTTACCTGGAGTAAGCTTTGAGCACAGTAGCCAACATCAAAATATTAGACTTCATTATTTTGCATTGATTGTATTCCTCGAATGTCCCAAAAATAATTACTACCATATATGGATCAAAGATAACATCCACACTACACAACATCAAATCATACAATAGGATAGATCATTTTTGTATATCATCCAGAGTTCAACCTTCTAGATCCATGTTTTGACATCAATGAAAACAAAGCTAAATCATCTCAACAACTTCTCAACAATCTCCCCCTTTGGCATTGATAGAAAAATAGCAAAAACTCCAAAACTCCAAGCACTCCCCCTTTGTCAAGCAATTCAATACCGCTTCTTGTTTTTTTTTTCTCTTCATTTTCTCCCCCTTTTTTCCATTAAAGGCAAAGGTACAAATAAAAACATTCAGGAGATCAAGTAAAAGTAACACTTTTCACATGAAAAATTATTTTGTACCTTTCTCTCATAGTTGGAAGAATCCTCTTCTAGGCTAGCACTACAGAAACCATTCTAGCACACATACTGTCTAGTAGAGTCAACAACATAAATGAAGATGACCAATCTAGAGACAGGCACTATCATTCACAATCCTCTACATCAAAAATTAACCTGAAGAGATGATCCAACCGACCCCAAAAATTTCTTTGACCAACTAGAAGGTTCTAACCAAATCTTCCCTCTGTCTCTGAACAGATAATAACTCAGCTTGCAACTCTCCAACTCTTATTCTTTATTTTCAACCTTTATCTTTGAAGAAGTCAAAACACTTCCCAATATCATTCAATTCAAATTCAATAGCTTCAATTCTACTTCTAAAATTATCAACAGTAGGGCCACTAGAGACAATACCTATAAATGTCAGACATCTCCTTAATGCATTCTCTTGTCTCACCAATGTGTTTGGATAAATTTTGTTTGGATTTAACACACCTTCTCTCAATCATAGATTGGAACTTACATCCTTCAGATACTTCCCACAACAACCTTTCTTCAACAACTTCTACCAAATCATCCGGTAATGAGTCAGAAACATCTAAAATAGTAATACCCTTTTTGAGCAGATAATCAACCAAGGCATCTTCAATTCTAAGCCTACTGACCAGAGAGAAGGCATACCACATTTCACCAATTCTTTTCATATCACCTTCATCCAACATCGAATGAACTTCATCTAGATCGAAAGAGTCAAATCTAGGCAGAGACTTCTCATTTTCTTCTGAGATAGCAATGACATCCTTTGTGTTAATTTTCCTCCTTTTAGGTTCCAGAGGGGAACCACCAATGACAACCTCTAACTACTTCTTACTGGAGGAGGAACCCTCCTCAAAATAACTAGACACTATCACACTGAAGCATAGATTCATCTGCAAGGATGAGAAATAAACTTTGCATGCATTTGCTTTATCTTCCATACATTCCAGATACCTGTATACTTGATTTTCGATAGGGATGCCAGACTTCCACTTAACATTCTCCTTTGACGGTAGCGAACTCATAAAGTAAAATACTAAACATATGAGCAGAGACCCAAATCGGAAAGGATAACTCTCAACAAAAGACATTCTAACATTCTTAATTAGGTTTTCCATTATGAGGCTACACAAGTCAAACTATTTATTTTCCTTCACCATCTTATGTGTGAGATATACAGCAATAGCCAAAGTAGATCCTTCACGATTTTGGAAATAGATTTTGTAAGTGATACCATAAGCAACATACCTCACTGTAGGATTGACAATGGTATTTGTCAGTAGAGCTTGGGGGTCTTTATCGATACTAGTAAGTTACTCCATGTCTCTGTATTTCACCATTTTCTTCCCAAGGAGGTCACCAACACTGCACAATCCAGTAATAACTTCAATGGCTTCCTTAGTGATCAAATAGGATTTTTCCAAAATAATGTTGCCATCCTTGAATCGACTCAACAAGAACAAGATAGATTCTCTGTCATAAAACCAAGGAAATTTTCCCCATAAATCCATACCTAGGGCACTTACATTCTGTAATTCATCATACTTCAACCCTAGGTCCATTTCCTTCATCTCCTGATAATCAAATTCGTCCAACTCTACTCCCTTTAGCCTTAGCAGAATACCGCCACTTGATTCTATATCAATGGATTCCATCGTCATGATTATCTTCTTCAATCTTTTGTCGCTCCGTGAAACTTCTTCTTCTTTACAAACTGTGAGAAATGTTTTGAAAACTCCACCTTTTAACCTTAATTTTTCATGATGAACTTGCTTCCAAAAACTTACATCGATGATGCCATCAATTGTACTTCACTTTTCAATCAATTGGATTAAGCTTCATCATATATCACCAACCGGATCAAACTTAATCATCTCGAAAACACATCAATATTACTTTGGAGAGGGGGAACCAACAGGATATGCATAGTAATACTCCCCCTGAGCCAAGGTGGTTGGATCAGTTTCTGGAAGAGCTTGTACCGGGATTTGGTACCACAGAAGAGTTCTCCACACTCATTTCCTTTTTCTTCCAAACCATGACAATCTTCTTCTTAGATTCATCTGATTCTGCAACCTTCTTTTTATTTTCTGGATTTTTCGAAGCAACATATCTGCATGTGTTAGCATAATGTCTAGGTTGACTGCACTTGTAACATCTTTTTCCTGACTTCACTGAGTGAACCCTAGATCTACACTGATTAGCTTTGTGACCATAACCATGACATAAATAGAAATTACCATGAAAGAGATTATCCATTCCATTCCTTCTAGTTGGATTAGATAATTCAATTCTGCAATGACTTTCTTTGTGTCCAAACTTGTGATAGTTAAATCATTGAGTACTTGGTTCCTTCTTTCTTCTACACTCTATAGCCTTATGTCCAAATTTTTTGCATAGAAAACAATATCCATTAAATCATAATTACCTTTGAGAATTTGGTTGCCTAACCGAAGGTCTTCTAGGTGTTCTAGAGTTTCGGACCTTGCTTGTTACACCAAATATCACTTCAACTTCAACTGCTTTGTCTTCACCCTTAGTGTTCTAATTTTAGTTTTCACCGGTGAAGCCAATTCCTCCCTTATCCTTGTGACATTTCTATAGGGACAAGAGTTGATCTAGAATTATGTTACTTTCACATACTCTTGCTTTTGTTTTCAACCTTCTTAACTCTTGATCTAACTTCTCATTTTCTTTTGATTTCTTTTTTATGGTATCTTTGAGATTTTCTTCAGTCGTCTTCCATTCTTCCATTTTTTGTTTGATAGTATCTTTGATATTTTCTTCATTCTTCTTGCATTCATCCAATTGATACTTTAAATCCACAATGCTTTCCTTTGACTCCTTTAATTCTTGGTTGACCTCTCTATGTCTTGCTTTGAATTTTTGGATTTTCTCCCTTAGCTTTGAGATACAAGCATTTGCTTCCTTGAGGTTTTCTTTCAATTCTTCATTTTCAGATTCCATGCTTTCCATATCATCTAACATTATGTTCAGTTCTTCCTCAAAGTGATAAGCTCCTGCCATCTGTTCAAACTGCCAAGATCTCCCTCAAGCGGTTAAGCTATATCTCCAAGGGACCAAGCTCTGATACCAATTGTTGAATATTCTGGATAACTAAGAGGGGGGTGAATCATTTATCATAAAAAAAATTATTTTCTTTAATTAATTTAGAGCAAGAATATATCAATTAGAAAATAATTAAATATATATGAACATGAATGCAGACAACACCATGCACAATTAACACAAGAATTTACATGGAAACCACTGTTGGTATGTGGCGTGATGTACCCTCTTTGTATAGCCCCATGGTATCTTGTACACCACGGACCCGTCCTGTGCATTTTTAAGCGTGGAGTCGGTGAAAGGGAAAAATCTCGAAAAGAAACCGACTTTGTAAAACCCTAATTAAGAGCTTCTAAAGCTTGTTAAAAGGGGTTAGGATGGGGATTCTGAGTATGAGGAAAAAGCCTTGTGATTATTCACAAGGTTGTATTAGGTTTTCCACTGGATAATAAAAAGTATTGGATGACTGCGGTTTGGTGGATGTAGCCCAGATTGGGTGAACCGCGTTAAATTCTCTGTGTTATGATTTATTCTGTGTATGTTTTAGTTTCTCTGTTTATTATTTAAATCTGCATTTAATTGTTAGATATCTGCCATCTCTAACCCTAACAAACCCAAGAAGGGAAAAACCACGGAGAATGCAATTCTCAATTATAGAACACCGATTAAGGTGATTTTTACAAAGGCTCACTGCCAGATTTCTCACTGTAGGTAAGGCTCACTGCCTAATTAATACAACTAATTATAAAATAGTCTCACTGACAAAAGTGAATTGATGAATTTGCATCTACATATGCATGAATATAGTTATGGTTAAGAGCATAATAACTGTCTGCAACAGATTTGGTCAAGAATATCTTGCACACCTTCCTCGCACAACCTCTGCAAAACAAAACACTTCTTCCTTCACACCCTTGTATCTACTCGTAGACACCTTGTTCTTCATTGAACAAAACCAACTTTTACTTATACAATTCCTTTCCTTTATAATCTCCTAGGTTGGCCAGAAATAATTTCTTCATAGTCTTCTAAGTCAGCCAAACACAATTTGAATTTAGATCACCACAAAACATGTTGGCATAAAGAACAACCTTGAAATATTCAATAAGGCTTTTCACGCTAGCACTGGACCCAAAAGATAGGTCGCACATAAATATTTTCTTACCATGTTACCAAGGGACCAATAAATAGGTCATACATAAGATAGGTTCATTACATAACATAATTATCAAAAGATGGCAGACTTTGAACTACATGAAATATATTCCAGAGCCGATGGGAATGCCACAACCAAGACCAAATCTTGATTATCATCAATTTCAATATCAACAAGAGAAACACAATTTGACATACCAAAACTTGTAACATGCTACATGAATGTCTAGATAGCAAGGTTACCCGGAGTAAGCTTTGAGCACAGTAGCCAACGTCAAAAGATTAGACTTCATTATTCTACATTGACTGTCTTCCACAAATGTCCCAAAAAGAAGTACTGCCATATCTAAATCAAAGATAACATCCACACTACACAACATTAAAGCATACAATAGGATAGATCATTTATGTATATCATTTGAAGCTCAACCTTCCGGATCTAGGTTTTGACATCAATGACAACAATGCTAAATCATCTCAACAACTTCTCAATAGAGAGGTCCTAATTTCAACCTAGGAAGGTTTCCTAGGTAAAAAATTAGGGTTTCGAGGGTTAAAATAGGTAATTAGGGTTCAAATTACCTCATTTGCACTTTGAGCCTATAGAAATTTCTTGCCTTTGGATTTCTTGTTTTTTTGATTGTTGAGGAGCTATGGTGAGGATTCAAGGAGCCCCACATCGTGCAAATGTGATTCATGAGTTCGGATGGCCTCCAAACGTTGGTACCATGGTATGTACCATTTCATTTCACATTTTTGACTTTTTTTGTTTGTGTAATTAATGCATGAATTCAAAATAAGCGAATGCATTTATTTCATGTTTTTCTCACTTTTGAGTCATTTTTAGCACTTCTACTATTTATGAATAGATCGCTCTTGATTTTTTTGTTTTCCTTTGCTTAAGATGTTTGCATTTGACCTAAAATTTTGCATCTATTTTTGCTTTTGTTTGAAAAAATCACTTTTAACATTTTTGTTTCGTTATGTACGCCCTTGTTGAAAATTTTCACTTTTGAAATATATTTTTTCTTTTGAAATTTTTGCATTCATCTTTATTTATTGATTTTGACTAAATAGTGTTCACTTTTGCAAAAAATATGTTCGCTTTTGACAAAAATATTTTCGCCTTTGCCATTTTTCAAAATTTTAGCCAATTTGTTCATCATCATAGGTTTGTTTCATGTTTTCATAGTAAATCCCTATCATCGTGGGTTGCATGGTTGCAGGCAGTTCTTAATCCGCTTATGTCAATTTTGTATATATATTCATCAGCCCAGCTGAGGACTCGTATATATGTATTTTTTTGTATGATATCACACATGTTTATATGATGATGTACTTGACATTCTAATTTTTTGTAATGATATATATGAGATATACATGTTTCAATTTGGCTTCATTGTGTGTTATTTGATGATCATGGATCATGATTTATATATGCTTATACATGTTTTTTACTTTTATGATATATACATATGATATGGATGGATAGATGATTAACACATCATTTATGAGATACGATATTTTATTATGTATATGATGGATGTTGACTATACATGACACATGATGTTTTTATTGCTTTACTATCATCATGATATGTATTGATGACATTGTGGATGCAAGATGGATATGGAACTAATGACATTGTGATGCAGGATGGAGCGGTTAGTTAGAAGAAATGTTAGATGATGAATAGAAATATGATGTTAATTATTGATGAGTTACATTTGCTTTGCATAGAGGCTTCGTATCTTTAACAATCCTTTTTGATGTAACAAACAAATACGATGCACCAAGGTATTGATAACCAAGGCGACTTTGTATCCATTGCATGGACTTTGACTCAACATACAAAAAATATTTTTTCTCATACTAGACATACGAAAACTTTGTTTAAAATATATAGTTGGGTTGTGTTAAAACTTTTCAAACCAGTTACACAGAGAGGTATAAAATACCTAACATGCAACTACTACATGAATTATCTCAAAACAACTTCCATTCACTCAATAAAGAAAGTATTCATCATGGTAGTATCATAAAAACATCTTACAAACAACAAACCGAAATGACGCTCAATTGCCCCCATTCCTTCTTCTCTAAATCATTATGGACATCCTCAAGAGATCCTGGGAATGAGTCAATAAAATAAATCAAAAAGATAAGACTATAAGAAGATAAAAACAATGTTGTTGTATCACTTTCCATATCTATTTTGAGGTATCAGGCTATTATCCATTGTTAATCATGTCTATTGTAGGAATGGATCTGTTAAGGCATATCTGAAGATGTTGTTGGTGAATCGTCAAAAGATAGGTAGTTAAAAAAAATATATGGTTTTCGTCTATTTGTAATCAAATCTTTGTGATTTTTTGCTTGAAAGTTCTAGCTTTTGATGTTTGCTCTATTTTTTTTGTATTTTTTCAAAGGGAAATGATGATTTGTTTATTATGGATGAAAAGTTTAATTCGGATTGTGATGATGGAGTTAGGACCTTTTTTATTTTTTTGAGTTTTTTATGATGTTGTTTTTGTTGTTTTTAAGGGACTAACCTAGGGCCTTGGGGGCTCATCAAAGATAATTCTTGCCTACGTTGTGTACGCAGAGGCTCGTAGTTCACTTGGTTTGATAAGAACATATTTTTGATCTTTTTTGTTTTTTGAATGTTTTTTGATTTTGTGGTTTGTGAATGTTTTTGGATTTTGTATTTTTTGACTAAGTTGAAATAAAGCATGATAGATGCCTAAGTGGACTAACCTATGGCCTCAAGGGATGATAAGCCTTGCCTATGTTATACATGCAGAGACCACGTAGTTCAACTACTTTTGACTCAAAAGCATAACATGTTTTTGGGATTTTTGATGTTTTATGACTTTGTTTTGATTTTATTGTTTTTCATATGTTTTTTTTATTTTTGATAGTTTTTTACCATGATGGGATGCATAAGGATCTAATCCACTACTTGTTTTGAGAAGTTTCCCCCAGTTTGAGATAGGACTACCTTCTCTAGGAAAGATGAATGTTGATGGTGTGACAATGTTCAATACGTAATCAGTCATCAAGTCATGGTTTGACATATGTTTTATTCTGGGATGAATGGGTGGATGCTTCAAATACTACTAATAGATAATGATACAAGTTTTATTCAAACATAGCACCTATTTTTTAGGTTTTCGTTACAGTACCTATTCTAGAAGCACCACAAAGTGGTTTTTACTTAAAGAACATTTTTATTTCTCTTTATTGTTTTTCTTGCTTATTTGATTTTTTTGCTTTTTTAACTTCTTGAATTTTTTTTGGATTTTTACCCTTTTTCCTAGGGTATTCCAACGTGCTTCAAGTATAGAACTTTTTGAGGTGGTTGCTTTTCAGCGGTTTGGCTAAGGGTTCTCCTTCAGAAGTAGCCAATTGGTAAGCTCCATAGTCATAGCTTGTTGTGATGATGAATGGGACTAACCAGTTGGGTTCAAACTTACCTTTTCCATCTTGATTTAGTTGTACCTTTTGATTCTCTTTGAGTACCAAGTCACCAACCTGAAAGTTTTTGTCTTTGATCTTTTTATCATAGCTTCGTTTGAGCTGATTCTGATAAACCTGAAGATGGTTTAATGTGCTTAAACGCCTTTCATCTAGGAGTTCCAACTCATTTAATCTAGATACCTGATACTCTTCATTGCTGACCATTCCTTTTAGTGATATTCGCAATGAGGGGAT
>VDFB02393122.1:0-18294 GCA_007258455.2 Sequoia sempervirens | reverse complement strand
GATTTACGTGGAGAAAATCCTTTTGAGAGAAAAAACCCTCCAAAATTCACCTAATATATTATTTATAAATCATAAAGATTACAATATACTTACAGAGCAAGTTTCTCATAGGAGTATCATCACCAGAGATACAAAGGCAACACGACCATTATTAGAATCTCATAATACATCACTATCTACAATTTTAGTACAATGCCCTCATAAAATAGGGTTACTTTCTAGGGCAAGACATGCCAACAAAATATCCACCATTAGATCTAAAACCTAATAATTAATGGTCAAGATTTACAATATATCATTTATTTACTATATGTTGACCATTTAGGAGTTTTTTGAAAAAGTTAACAAAAAATTATTTACACACATCCCACTCCTCCCCTCCACCCTATGCTCCCATTATATATTACACCTATTGGTGTAACTAGGATATATATATATATCCTATCAATAATAAACGTTATATAATTGCAAGGTTGAGACACATTTTCCCAACACTTCTAGGAAGTCATGTATAAAATCTTTGAAAGAATTTATCATGATCTTGTTGAATACTGTAGGTGCATTCTTCAATTTGAATGGCATTAATATATACATGTAAGACCCCCATTCCATTTCAAATATTATTTTGGGTTGTTCTTCTTCACTTATTCTCACTTCATGATATCCTAAAAACCCATTAGTAAAGGAGTATATCACTTTGCGTGCTACTGACTCCAAAATATCTTATATAAATGGTGTAGGAAAAGGGTCATGGATACAAGTTTTATTTATCTCCTTAAAATCAATGCAAATTCTTATTTCTCCTTTCTTTTTATTTTGAATAACCATGGGATTGATCTATTTTTCATCCTCTACAGGTTTGATGATCCCAACCTCTAACATTTTATCCAATTCTACCTTGATTTTCTTCTTCATATTAGGGTTTAGTCTATAGGGATTTTTCCTTACTAGCTTAGCCCCTTCCTTTAGTTGGATTTTCATAACCCTTAATTCCTCCCTGATGCCCTTTAAGTCTATTAAATTTCTAGGAAAATTTTCTTCAAAGTCTTACAACATTTTTTCAACCTCCACCACTAGTCTATCATCTCAATAATCTCCTATCTTGGCTAGTTTGGGGTCTCCTTCTTCAACAATGTTTTCTTCTTTTACTTTAATGGGCTAGTTATATAATATTTGTTTTTAGATTCAATGGAAGACTCTAGTTCTCTTTCCCTTGTTGAATCTTTATGTCTATGTTTTGGGAGTCTTCACCATCTTTGTTTTCTAGGTAGCATCTTCTTTTTGAGAGTCTAATCTCTTTATCAAGCCATTCTATATATTTTGATATTCCTTATGCTTTTGGTGGCGATGTTGATGATTGTTGTACTACCACTTCATGAATATCCTCTGGTCTAAATATAATTTTATTTATTTTGATAAGTGCACTATTTATGTTTGTAATTTCATTATAAAATAAGGTTTTCATGAAGTCTTTTGTGAGTTTTGTCCAATTGTTTGTTTCTCCTCTTCTTTCTTGATTGATATGCCAAGATTGTGCTACTAGTTTCAATGTCCAATTGAATAGTTGAATCTATATTCAGTCATCATAGTCATTTCTATCTTTTTGTGTGTTAATATAAATTTTAAGGTGTTCCTCTTGTTTGATCTATCCATTATATTTTTGTATTTATTTGTATTCCCCTTCCTTCATAAGGTACCTATTTTTTATCAAGATTTTGAATATTTACCAATGTGTTAGATGTTATCTTTGTGCATTTCTTCAAAATGCAGTATTACAGATAAGTGTGAATTTTAATATGTCAAATCTTGTTTCATTATATTGAAAAATTATTTCTATTTGAGTGATAAATGATATAGATCCCCAACTCCTAAATACTTAGGCAATTATATGTGTGATATTCCTCGAGAAATGTGGTTTACTTGGTGAGTGGTTTTAGTTGTATCTTATACATTGTTGTATTTTGTTCTATTGCAAATATTTTGTGGTACATTATCTCTTAATACAGTAGAATGTGAAGCATTCTTTGATGCCTTCCTGATCATAAATATTTTGAAAAATTTGGTAATACTCTTGGAATGGAGTTCTAGTTCATATCGCATCTAGGAATCTATCACTTCCTTGTTTTTTTTGTATGTGGTCCTCTTGATGTTGAATTCTCCTTTTGAATTTGGATTTTCTAAATTTTTGTCTGGTGGTAATCTTGAAATTATGTAAAGGTTTTGATTATTAGTTACATTATATTCCTCTAGGTTTATTTCTTCTTTGTAAGTTTCATTAGGACTTTTTCCTAGGGGGATGTGAACTATTCTATTTGTATCTACAAATGATATATGTTCTTTACAGGATTCTACAATCTCATTAGCATTCACAAACCATCTAAGTTCTAGCAAGGAATTAAATGAGTCAATTTTTTTTTAATTGTATCTACTTCAAATCCACTATTTTTTACCCCATTAATATTAACTTCCACCTACTTCCATGTCCCTAGTGTTTTCATCCAAGTTCCATCTGCTAAACTTATGTTATATGGTGTTTGCACTAATTTTGATTTTCTTATCTGCTCCCATACCCATTTTGGGATCATGTTGGTGTCTGCTCCTAAATCTACCATGAAATTGGTTATATTTTTATGATTATGCTTATTGTAATCATGATTGGACAGGTTTTCCATTGTCTATCTTCTTTATTCATAGCTTTTAATTGAGGTGTTTTTTGTTGTTTATTCCAATACTTTCAAAATTGTTGTAGTTTATCTAATAGATTGGATTGATTAGCCATTTTGGTTATTTTTTTAGTATTTCAAATTCTTGTTTGGAAAAAAATTGGTTTGTTTCTTAATTTTATTGTTTTATGACTTCTTGTTTTGTTTCTTTCACTATCTTATCATGTTATTTCTTAGTGGGGTGAAATTCCTCCTCATTTGAGGAAGTTCCTTCTTCTATTGTGCTTTGTGGATTAGTTGCAGTGTTGGTTCCTTTTCTAGTTATCATTGTTGCTTTTATGGGCAGGGGCTCTTTGTCAAAGTCCTCCACACTCTCTTCTTTGTAGCTTCCTTGGTTTGTCTCTTCATCTTGTTTTGGAACTTTACATAGTAATCTTTCCCCTTTGTTTTGATTTAAATTTTGTAATTCATCTTTTTGATTGGGAAGCCATGTTTATGTAGTAGGTTTGGTCTTTATCACAATTGAACACATCATTTTTTGAGCTACTATAGAAGCCACATGGTTTCTTTCTATCTCCCTAATAATCTATCACAAAATGTATTATTTTACTGTATTTAAAGCATGTAGCATCATTTTGTCTCCTCCTACCTCTGTTTTGACCTCTCTCCCCATAGAATTGGCCTTTGTCACTATAATTGTCTTTGTTTAGTTGGTTTTGTATAGAATTGGCATTTTTCTAATTTTTCCATGGTGGGATTTTATATCCATAATCTTATTTGTATAGCTATCCTTTTGCTAAACCTTTAACATATTTCATTGTTTATTGTTCTTTGTTACTTTGTACAGTAGAGTCTTCTCTTACCTAGAACAACTATGATGGATAGTCTTCGGTGTCATGGTCATCGATCTATCCACAAATACTGCAATAGACTACATTCACCTTTTTAGGTATTGTCCATAGGTTTACTCATACATTTGTATTTACTTTCTTTTCTCCTACTTCCTTAGGGAACTCATTTCTAAAGTGGCCCTCCCTTACATAGTAGGTACACCATATATTGGGTGTTTGCACCCTCAACTATTCTACTCCTAGTTTAAATTCCTCTAATTCTTTGTTTTCTCTTTCCTTGTCTTGTTTATGCTAGGATTTTTTTTCAATCCAATATACAAATGTAACTAATTCTAAATATGTATTGAGATGTCATCCATCCAGTGCTATTCTAATTTTTGGAAGAACTTCAGAGATGAACCATTCAATATTTTGTTTTTCACTTAATGGTTCTTCTAGCCTTCTAGTAACTTCTTTGAATATTTTATCAAATTATTTGATTGTTTCATCTTAATTTTGTGTTAATTCTCAAATTTTACCAACCCCTTCTATAGGTAAATCTGGGGTGATAAAATTGGTAATGAATTCTCATTTTACCATTTCCTAGTCTTTGTTATGGTTAGGGTAGTTTTTCTAATACCATCTTAAAGTCTCTCCATGAAGTGATCCAAAAAAGTGAAATATATTTTTGTCAGCTCTAGTTTTGTGTTGACTCTACCATAGAGACTCCAAGATAAATACATTTCTAGATGCTTTAGTTGTGTCTTGTCCAAACATGGGTAATTTTGTAGCAGTATTCATGGCTGGTTCTTTTGATTCACTATCTTTGTATCATGTATCGAAATTGTATCCACCCAATGTGTCTATGGTGTTTCCTTCTCCTTGTTGTTTGCTTATGCTCTGCTCTCCTAGGTTTTGTTCTACTTCCTCCACAAAAAATATTCTTTCTTTTAGCGATATTAAGGGTAAATCCTAGTCAGGGGGTTGCATCTATTCAAAGTGTCTTTTCATTCTTGGAGATATTTGTTTATTCTTAAGTGTCATTTATTTAATTGATCATGATATTTTGTTATAGGGTGTTAAACCCATATAATTCTCCTTGTTTATTACCACATCTTTACCTCTTATTTTCAATACACTTCTAGTTACCAATTCATCCAAGTAATCACCATCAAATGGTGTTTTTCAAAGGTTTTGTATTGAAGTTTCTAATGGTAACCAATCTTCATTTATCTTTAATTGAATATTAGTCCATCCCTAATGAACAATTAGTGCCTTGTTTAGAGGAGGTGTCATAATTCTTACTACCACTCTTTCCATTTCTTTCCTAGAATTCCCATATTCTTCAATTTCATCTTCCATGTTTTGAATAATTTGATTTATTTGGTTTATGCTAAACCCAAATTGTGGAACCTTTTCACTGTCCTCTTCAGCAACACCCAAATGGTGCATTCTTCTCTTTCTACTCTGACAACACCCACAATGGCACTCTCAATAGAACCCGTAATAGCACACTCAACTTCTTTATTGTTATTTTCCTCTGCAAATTTGAAGTCTTGTTCTTTTTTCTCTCTTTTATGCTTCTTCCATTCTTCTATAGTATCTTTCCTATATTTCTTGAATCTATTTTAACCTCCTTTCTTTCATGTTTATCTCTATTCCCAACTTAGTTCTTTCAATTATCTCCCTTATTCTTCTTTTTTTCTATTGTTCTTATGGGTTTGTCTGGTCTAGAATTCTTTTATTCTTTATATATCCCATGGGTGATTTTGTTTTGATCAATTATGTCTTTTTTTTAGGAATCTTTTCAGATCCCTCCCCCGTTTCTATTTTTCATACCTTAAGTGCCTACCCCCTCTCACAGAGGTAGTACCTAAGAGATGTGTTTGTAAAAAAAATCCTTCTCTACAACCAATCTTCTTTAACTCATATTTTCTACATTGTCCTCTCTATGATCATGGCAATATTTTCTACATTGTCCTCTCTATGATCATGGCAATGGAACCAATGTTAGCAAAGGGAATGGAAAAATATAGTCCAAATATTTGTACCCTAATATCGCTGATGTAGTTAGTTTATACCCCAAAGGGTATAGTGGTAGAAGTAAGTGTAGTAAGGAGTTCTTATCTAACACTAGCTTATAGAGAGACTAAACACAAATAAGAGTCATCCATAACACATATATCCATTGAATCTTTATAACTCCATATATATAGTCATTACATGTTTAGGTCTTAGTCTCTGCTTTGCATTATAGTCTTTTCTCTATCTTATCTCTATGATCTTTGATCTATATATCTTCTCCTATTATGTCATCTATTACATACATATATCATTGCCTAGTCTCTTATAGAGATGTGACCATTATATGGAACCTCTTAACCTATCTTCCTTGTTGGACAGATGCTCCGCACTTGCTTTGCAGTAAGTTGTGATAGGTACTACTTTGTGTCCTATACCCTGCCAATAGTATAAAACATTTGAGATTAATGAAGGAAATAATGGGATGATGAGGCCAACACCAAGCCACCTTTTATCTTTCACTTTTCATTTTATTCTTTATTGCATGATCCAATCTTTCAATTAAGTTATATGAATAATTTTTTTATTGATTGATGTTATTTCTTAACTATACAATAATCTAACTTGCACTAGTAGAGATTATTATGGATTGGATATGATGGTATGATTCATAAATTGGAGTGGATATTCCACACGTTTAGTCATCAACATACAAATTAATAATATAGACCTCTCAATTCTCCTCAAATTTTAAAAAATCCATGTTAAATAGACTTCAACATTCAAGAGACAAGTTAAAAACATAAAACAAATATCTAAATACATAAAATTAAAAATTAAAAAGACACAAATTTGAAGCAACACATGATTACAATTGGAGAATACCTAAATTAGGTACAAAACTTTAGGAAGAGTGAGTATTATTACATTCCAATAGAGTTATAGTTGAGTATAGTTTTTACAAGTGGTTTTAATGCCTTGTGGGTTTACAAGAGAATTTCATGGAAACTACCAATTCCCTAAACTTACACTCTATATTGGTATCGTTTAGACTCTACAATAACTCATGCTACAAATCTAAGAATGTACCGCATCCATCAAAATATGGAAAGAATACAATAAAACCTACAATGTACACCTATATAATCCCAAAAAAATGGATCTACATACCATCAATTAATTTTATATATTTAGCTAATCGAGATTTATCCACTTATATTCTTGATTTCCTTAAAATTATCATTTTTTCCATCAATAGAATCTTAACTATTTTGGGATGACAATGGTAAACCTTGTGCAATGCCCAAACATCTAAAATTCCATCATGGGACTCCAAACATCCTTTATCCTTGCTCCTATGATTGTTAGTAGACCAATAAAATTTATTAACACCTACTAGATAGCCACAAAACACCATGGTTCCATGATGAGGCAACTAACTAATAGAACTCACCTCTCAATTTTTTCACTCTCCTTTTGTAAAAATGTTGGCCTTAATATCTATAATGCGTTAGAAAATTCAACAAATATAATTTATCATGTTCTAAACCAAAGGTTTTTGGGTTCACAGAATTCTAAATAACCATAACTAAACATCAAATACAGTAGGGTGGGAATAGGGGAATAGTGGGGGTTCAATAGGGCTAAACTATAACTAAACACCATCTATAGTAGGGGGTGGGGGGAGAGTAGGGCACTGCCAGCGATAATATGAATCAAGTTGGTGAGCCGTGTGATGGGAGACCTCCCCGCACGGTTCAGAGAGCACTTACTTCAATTCGAGTGGGGTGCACCACCGCATCGACCATGGGTAACCGTGAGCTCACCGACCGTTCCAATCTGCACCAATTTCTAATTCGTCGGATAGCCCGTGACCTAGTGATGTCAATAGGATACCAATCCCCCATCCACTTACTAAGGCCATGCACCCCATCCACCACTACCAAGGAGCAAGGGCCACCCCATCCCCATCTATCTCAACTACCATCCTCAACCACATTCCTCCCCATCCAACCAAACTACATTCTTTAACTCCATCCATACACTCCACTTTAATCAAGCACGACTCCATCCACCTTCACCTCTATCGACCACACTCAAGTAGCTAGCCGCTTAATCCCTAGTTCAACACTCCTATGGTCGGGAACCACCGCCCCGCACTTACGCCGCATCGGCGGCTCATAAGTACCGCCCTTTCCCCCAGCCCGGGACTCGAAGGCTTCAATACTCCTCACCCCAGCCTTTCATCGCTCTCCCCGCGGAAAGTCCTCGGCCCCCCACTTGAGAGAAGGTGGTTTGAAAGAGCTAGAGTGGGGGTTTTTGTTCCCACCTAATGCGCCTCTTTCTCCCCATCTTAACTCAATTAATGTCTCTAACGTTGGGTCTGTATGACACCAGGTATGATCGAAGTGAGCAGTTAGGGTATTGCCGACAAACGATAGCCAAGCAAGAAGGCCGTCATAGGACTATCCACGGGTGGCGTTCACCACCTACCTAACCCGGGGAGTCGCGTTCGCCCTATGACTACTTTTGATAAGGAAGGAATCGAACCTTCACTCCTAGGAGCGGAGCCCACCTGGCTGATCTAGATTGAGAAGACTCTTCGTTTGGTCCTGCCTTCCTTTAAGTAAGAAAGACTCTTCGTTTCTTCTTTCTTCCTTCTAGCGGTGTCGTCTATGTTGGAAGAGTGGGCCGGAGTGGGCGGAGGTATCTGTGTACCACGAAGCCAACTACTCTGTCAATAAAGATTTTATAAGGTTAGTGTCTCCAGTAGAGCGAATAATATCTTGTTTGGTTTTTTGTAATCCCTACGTAACACCAACTCTACTTCTACCCAACCCTAAAAGCACAGATAGAAGGAAGGTTGGGTTGAGTTAGGATTCCTAGTTGAAAGAGTGGGTCGGAGCCCCGATAGGGGCGGAGGTGTCCTGTACCTTTCTGCAACTAGTAACTCTAAATCTCAACTTGTCTTTGGGAAAGAAAGAATATTTGTTTGTTCCTGCCCTAGTGAGAAAAGTGATTGATGGAGTTTCCCCTTCGGGTCCGTTCCATCCCCGAGGCCCAATACCGGGGGGGGCCGAGGTCATTCTCCGATTAGTCGTCCCAACCCAACCTGACTTCTACCTTACCCTAACAGCCCAGAAAGAAGCAAGGTTGGCACCGGGTTAGGACCATGATACCCGGGGCTTGCTCTATACAACCAGTAATGCTTGTCCTCTCCTCCCTACCTTGTCTTATACCGAGAAAGCATCGGGTTCCCCTTCTAACCAACTCTCCCAATCCGGATTTCTACCCTTCCCTTACAGCCCTAATAGAAGTAAGGTTGGGGTGAGTTAGGATTGCCGCCGGTTTCCCGAATGAGGGGGTCGGACGGCACTTATATCTTTTCGGCGATAAAACGGGCAGGATTTCGACAGAGCCTTTCGCTCGGTGGGAGGGAAATTTCCGCTTTGGTCAATTTGCCAAAATGGGGGTGGGGGGGGAAAGAATTATGACATTGTGAACATTTGGCCACTTTTCAATAGGCAAATGGAGGAATGAAATCGTGAGAATCGGTGGGGCATGGCCTTGCGCTCGGCCCCGATCGGGCATACAGAATTTCCGCTTTGACTCAAAGCATAATTAGATGGTGGGGGCCGATTTGACCGCCAATATTCCTGTGGCCCAGGCCCAATAATGCCTCTCAACTAGCATAGAATAAATATCTAATCCCCGGATGAATTCCATCTAACAATTTGTCATGAGCCTTTAGCCAGGAGTCTATTGTCCGCTTGGGGAAATGTAAAAATGATAGGGGAACATTTAGATACATCCTTAAATCCTTCAATTCATCACGAACATGGTTGTTCTCGATACTTAACCCATGTTACGTATAGAATCATCGGTCTACCATTGTCGGCATATGAGCGATCCCAAAGATATATGACCGATGATTCCTCTTTCTGATCGACGTCTGGGGGACCACTACTATATTCTGGCGATACCTGACCATTCCGGAACCGAGTATCAGCAGAAAGAGAGCAACTCCTCGGCTGAGGGCCGACCGAGACTTTCGCCCAAGCGTAAACATGAGATCCACTCAAGGAACCGATCAGAGCCCTCACTGGATCGGACGTGAAAGCCCCGAGGACGTTGTGGTCGCTGGAGGGGAAGGCGGCTTGCTTGGGCGGGTGTTCTCGATCTGATGGTATCCGGGTATAATGGCAGTCCGGGATGGCATTGACTTAGGCCCCGCCCAGATGACTGCGGCTGTTTCGGGAGAAACGCTGCTACGAGTTTAACTATCTGGGGTCGAAAAGTCTTGAAAGAATATAGTCGTATTCTCTACGGTCGATTGAGAATGTAATACCATCTGAGGGCACGTAGGCGGCGCAAGCTTACGAACGTCAGTGATAAATCTGTCCGGCGTGCCATCTGGAGCGAACCGGGCCCCGGCCATGAACCTCGGGTAGGGCCGGGCTAGCGTGGCCGGATAAAGCCCGGGCCAATGGGTCGGACAGAGAGTGCCCAGTTTGGCAGCAAGCATTGGTGCCTGGGGGTAGTGTCGTCAAAATCCAGGCTAAGTCTTTTCACCACTAATGAATGAAGACTTGAAACCAGTGTGTCAACGGATAGTACGACAGGAATAGTTGGTCGTGCATGGGCTAATTGCCAACCATCCAACACGTGGATTGTTCAACAACAACAACAACCATGTCTCAAAGGTGGGCCCACTTGGTGGGCAAGGCACCCAATCTCTAGGGGAGAGTGAAACAAGAGATAAAAATCCGTTGAATCACGAACTGTTGTTGCCTAGGGAAAGTCCAGCATCGTTCTGTAGCTTCAAGTCGATAGAGTGATTCTTACGGTAAGCTGGATAAATTATTGTCAGGTTCTGGATCAGCGAAGAAAGGAAGATAGGGCGGTGGCCCTACCCTAAAAGGTCATGAGGTAACAAATATCAAGTTTTGAGACTTCAATTCAACAATGACATATACCTTTAGGTAGGTTGATTTCAAAACTAAAATGTGAAGGTTGGATCAACACTATCTTATCAATAATGCATCCTCAACATAGTGCTACAATATGAGGTGCACATAAAGAAGAAGGGAATCAAACAAATTTCTAGGAGTCTCATTATACCCAAGGCATTTAAAGAATCTTTATACATTTTTTAAAACATTGTGAAATGAATTTGTCAATTGTATTAAGTTATTAATAGGGGATAACTATGCTTGTAAGTAGAAACTATTAATTATCATTGCATTATGGTTTTTTTGAAAGTCTTAGAGAAGTCATATTGAAGATATTTGTCTAGAAAACAAACTTCTTTATTGTTTTTCCTCAAGATATGCTAGAAAATGTGTTGCAATTCAACAACTTTATTAAGGAAATAAAATATGAAAAACTAATTCACATGAAGAGAGTGAGAATGTAAAGATAAAAATGGTGTAAATTAAATACGATATAGTCAAATTTTTTATGTTTGTCAATAAAACATCCTTTATCCATAATACATTGACTTGGATAAGAACCAAAGAGGAGACCTATCATCCATAATGAGTTTTTTTTCAATTCTCACAAAGTTCCTTCAAGATATGATCAAGAGGTAGGACAATGCATATATCAAGTTTTCCATCATGAAACTCAATAGATATTGAAGAAAAGAAAATATTAAAGGTAAACAAAATGAAAGATAATGCAATACACACATAATACCTTCACCTAAAACCCTTCTTTCTCTTCAAATAGAGCTTGAAGTAGAGTGTATCTTAGCTCCACTTGATTTTCTCTTTGATGCATCGATGGAGGAATGTTGTTTCTTATTAAACCATCAACATGAGGATAGAATTGATATGATGATAAATCAAATGTATAGAGGGTATGATAAAGGAAGATTAGCTAGGCTATGGAAGGAAGAGATAGAAAGTGTTGTAGCATACCAATAACATAAGATGACATCCTCAAATGGGATGAGAGGCCTCTCATTTATATATTTTACAAGAGGGGAATCAAGGACCAAGTTAGATTGGTTGATGAATGGATATGATTGAATAAGGATTAGGGCTTAGATCAAAAGTTGTAATCATGTGACAAGTATCACATGAGGGATAAGGGCTAGGTTTAGGAATGAATTAGGGAAACATCCTTATGTGAATGGCTAGGATTTGGAGATGTAGTGTGAAATGGATGGATGAGATGAAAAGTTAGTTTGAATTTTTGTTAAGTGTTTAGGTTCAATGAATCTAGAAAAGGTCTTAGTTAGTCATGTGAGAGGGACACTTGTAGCATGATGACAAGTTTAGATTGTGGTCCATTTGAATGAATCTAATGGCTAAGATTAAATGGTCAAGGATTGAGGGATAAAATGGAATTAAATATTGTAGGAAAGGGTAACAAGGATTAACTAACCTAAATTAATTAATTAATTAGGAATTAATTAACTTAGTTGGAGGATATTGGGATAAGGGTAATGAATAAATAAATTAAATAAATAATGACTAATTATTTAATCAATGGGATATGAAAAAGTGGGATAAAGGTAATGGGTAAATTAATTAAATAAATAATAAATATATATTTAATTAATGGCTAGGATAGGGTAAATTCAAGTGTGGTCAAGGTATGGTAAATTTTAGGTTTCTAAATTTTGCTCCTCTTTGGTATGATGTCACAATTATAAGAAGTGACATTGTATCAAAGAAGAATAAAATATATTGGGTAGGAAAGGGGTAAGGACTAGTGGCATGATGCCCCAGTCATTGGAAGGATGGGAGTTATGTATTCCCCCTCAACAGGGTAGGAAGGTTCAAAGAACATAGATGTGCTTTTGAAATGGATGGGAGAATTAGAGTAAGAAAGATGAAAGGAGGAACTAGATAAGGATAGATAGGAGAATATTGTAAGGAAGCTAAGGTAGCGGAACAACTTCCTACAACTAATCTTGAGAGGATAATAATGTAAAAAAATTTACAAATCTTTAATAGTTATAGAAACTTAAACAAAAATAGACATAAATATCATGCATACCATAACACAGTTATTTACATGGGGAAAACCCTTTTGGGAGAAACACCCCACACTCCAAAAGCTGCCCAATATATTATTCAAAAATCACAAAAAAAAAAAAAATACTTGCAAAGCAAGCTTCTTAGGAGTATCACCACTCAGAGATCTAGAGGCAACACAACCACTATCAACTCTCAAAATATATCGCAATACACAACCGTAATACAATGCCCTCATAAAATAAGGTTTCCTTCTAGGGAAATTAAAGCTAATAAAACATCAGTTGTCAGATATTAGACATAATGATAAATGGTCTAGATTTAAAATAATAAAATATAAATAAAATTTTCCTTTTGGGGATGCTACCCTTGGACCTCGTTTGGGGGGATAATCCCCTCGGACCCCTCGTGGGGGGGGGGATATCCCGCATGCCCCTCATCATCGGTGGCTGAATAGTACTTTGTGCATCAACAATATTTTATGTAGTTGCAAGGTTGAGACACATTTCATCAACAAAGATAAATGATGAAGACATGGATGGGAGAGGGAGGATGGATTATCAACATGCTGCAATGGTATAAACAACCTAGATTTGATATTAGACTTGATGTTATGCACGAAGTTATAAGGAACAAGGATGACAATATGCCAAGTATGTGATCAAAAAGGTCAAATGTAAACATATGCCTTATAAGACCATGATATGGAAGAAAATGATGCCCTTGTGGAAATAGAGTGCAAAGACCATGATAAATTAAAACAAAAATAGCATACACAAGAAGCAAGCAAGAATACACAAGTCAACAAAAAACCAAGATTATGCCCCTAGTCAAGTTGAAAACCAATTGATTGATTGATTGATTGATGATGAGGATAAAAAATTTAATGATAATAAAAATGTGTACCCCAAAGATTGTGTTATTAACGATAAGAACAACACTTGGATTGGTAAGGATACATCCCTATGATGATAATTGGATTAAAGTGGATCAATAGATTTTATCTTATTTAGATTAAGATAATGGATTGCTTATGGATGATAGGATATATTGAAAGATTTGATTGAATTGATTAGGATTGATTGCATTTGGATGGATTGATTTGGTATGGTTGGGTTATAAGGATAGGTGGAGGATAAATGGATTGGATTGGATAGGATTGGATTTGATGGAGGATAGAGGATAAAAAGGATAAGATAGGATAGAGGAAAGGATATATAAAAATCGATAGAGATTATTGTAGAGGGTCCCTACGTGGTCCCATACCTTCAAACAAAATGTTTCTAAGTGCTACGGTTTTTGAGTAACTGCTCATCAAAGTTTGTTGTCTTTTTGCACCTTGCTCTCTTAAGAGATATCATTAGTGCATTGTAGCTTGGAACACTCTGACATATTTGGGTGTGAAACAGGGCCATGCCTAGCATAAACCTACCCATCTAGATATGTTGGAGCTATTGGTTTGCTTGTACGATGAACGTAACGAAATTTACACCACCTTACATCTTTACACTACATGCATTTGATGCTTTTTCCATCAACAAATCTCGACACCATGGGAAAATAGCTCAAAGGTATCAAAAACCAAGAGAGTTTATTATAGAGGGGCCCTATGTGGTCCCGTACCTTTATACATAATGTTTCTAAGTTCCATGGTTTATGAGTAACTACTCATCAAAGTTTGCTACCTTTTTGCACTTTGGTCTCTTAAGAGATATTGTTGGTGCATTGTAGCTCAAACCAATTTGAAATGTTTGGGTGAGAAAAAGGACCATGCCTGGCATAAACCTACGCATCTGGATGTGTTGGAACTATGAGTTTTCTTGTATGAAAAATAGAACAAAAGTTACACCACCTTGCAACTTTACACTACATACATTTGATGTTTTTTCCATCAACTAAAATCTTGACACCACGGTCAAACTACTCAGAGATATCAAAAACCAAGAGAGGTTATTGTAGAGGGGCCCTCTGTGGTCTTGTACCTTTGGATGAAATTTTTCTAACTGCCACGATTTCCAAGTAATTGCTCATCAAAGTTTTCCACCTTTTTGCACTTTGGTCTCTTAAGAGATATTGTCGGTGCATTGTAGCTCAGACCACTCCAAAATGTTTGGGTGCAAAACATGACCATTCCTAGCGTAAACCTACCCATCCAAATGTGTTAGAACTGTCAGTTTGCTCATATGATGAACAAAACGAAAGTTACACCACCTTGCAACTTTACACTACATGCATTTAATGTTTTTTCCATTAACTGAAATCTTGACACCACGAGAAAATGGCTCAAAGATATCAAAAACCAAGAGAGGTTATTATAGAGGGGCCCTACATGGTCTCATACCTTTAGATGAAATATTTTTAAGTGCCATGGTTTTTGAGTAACTTATCCTCAAAGTTTGTTGCTTTTTTGCACTTTGGTCTCTTAAGAGATATTGTTGGTGCATTGTAGCTCAGACCACTCCGACATGTTTGGGTGTGAAAAAAGACCATGCCTAGCATAAACCTACCCATCTAGATGTGTTGGAATTGTTGGTTTTATCGTACGATGAACAACACAAAATTTACACCACCTTGCAAGTTTCATGATGAGTCTTAGTGCACTTATGTATTAGGGTTAAATGGTGTAGATTATATTTCCATTATACATTAAACTTTTAATCCATGCCTGATACATTTTTTTATGCATCAAAATTGAATGGAATTGACTATACAATCCTAACAACATATAATTTTGCACACTATGTTGATCTACTCAACCATGTCGACATCCATGCATCAAAAATAATGTGTTGCCTTGTCACTATAAAGCTCCTTGGGCTTTGATAACAATGTCATCATTTCTTATTTTCAAGACCAACCACATGAAATACATGCCTACCCACAATGATGATAAAATAAACATCCATAACCCCAACATGCTTTACATTTAGTGAGAAAATGTGAACTACCAACCTATTCTTTCTTCTTATGCTTTCCACTTGGCGAGTAAATGTGAAATACCAATCTATTCTTTCCCACCATAGATTCCTCAACTACATTGTGAAACATATGACAAATCCTTAACATTGGTAAGAGAATTTTAACAATATTCTTAGTAATATCTTTGATATTTTTTCCTTTAACAACTCCACTACAATTGAATTTTGCAAATTCTTGAAAAAGTGGATGACCATGATATCAATGCCTAAGAGTGTTCACTTATTAATAAAACTCTTACAATATGACAAAAGTCCTTTTTCTTTAAATGTAGAGAAAAAAATGAGTTATGTCCGTTCCTATTATGATGTGTTGCAACTTCAACATTTGTTGTTGTCTACATGGCTCACCTCAATTCATGAGAAATCTTATAAAATGATTAGATGCTTTTGGTACCTTTTGTTGGAGTGAACTCCTTTTATATAAATTGAACTAAGATGGAGTAATAGGAGAGAATAAAAATCACTTGCAATGAATGCCATGAGCCAAATGCACTAAATGTGATCATCACTAAAGTGGCAATTCCTATCTTACCTCTACTAGGTCATTTTATTGACTTTGACAAACTTGACATGTTTGGAAAGAATTACTTTATGGTAGCCACAATTGGAGTGCTTGTACCATCACCCCTCCTTGTAGGTTTCCATAATTGGTTTGATAGACACTAGTCAACCTATTAAGTGAGCAACACACTACATTTATATTATTTGAGTGATCTTATAAGGATTGCTCGCATTGTAAAATAAATACTTATTCACAAAATAAGGTATGCACTCTATAAAGCCACTCCTCCATCCTAATCACCAATATTGTTGCATGATCCAACTGGTGCTAGAGCATTCAAAATCAATGCATCCACAATCCATGTTGACCTTTGCATATCTTTAAAAGAGAAATCCTCTTAACCTAGCAAGCATTAGCAACATAACATAAGAGCGTGAATTTCATTTAGACCATTATCCTTTTGAAGCATTTAGGAGTGCTGCCACCTATCAAAGACATTATTATGAATTTTAATGCCTCATATAAGACAAAAATATGGGGCATATTTAGCATGATGTTGTATTGAATTTTTTCTTCCATCAACAATGTGATGTGCAATCTCAACTCCAATTGTGAAACCTTCTTGCCAATTTTAAAAATGTGAGACCAAAACTTTATAACTAGGAGCTACTAGTCACAAGGTCCATTCCTTGGCAATGAAGAGTGAGCTACAGTCTATTCCTCGATATATTTTCTTCCAACAAAGAATTAAGTTTCTTTGCATAATAAACATGTGCTAAAATCCTTAGGGGTACCATATGCACAATGTAACGCAGAACAAATAAGAGAGATATTTGTTGATGGATTTTAGTGGATGTTAGCCTTCTCAAACTCATTTTTTGATAGCTAATAACACCTATGGTGACTTGCCAAGGCAACAAAATTGATCAAAATAGTCCTAGGTAAATGAACTTTCAAAGAAAAGACAATCCTATACAAAATGAAAGGACAACTAAGTTACAATCATGATTGAAGACAAGAATGGGACTGCCATAAGGTCTAATGTACAATCATCATTGAAAATAAAGGATAGTACAAGGTAAAATAAAACTATGAACATTGAAACAAGAGAATATTGCATGAAACTATGAACATATCATTCATGGGACAAGTTTTCAGACCTATGAGGAGCAAAGGATAGTCCTTTGATATATAAAGGGAAGCAACTTCATGCACACACATATAAAAGAGGAAGTGTGTGATAGAAAATGAAGTCATTAAAGAGAGGAAGTGTATGATAGCAACCTTCAAAACATTAAAGAGTTTCTAATCTAAGAAGAATAAATTGAGCCAAAAACTCTATTTTTTGTAATGTCCCCAATTAGACAACTCTAGGAAATGGATTCTTTATCAAACACGTGTAAGCTAAAACAATAATCAAAGACCAATGTAGATGCAAAACTCTAGTTGATTAACAATAATGAAATGTTGCAAACTCTTTTACAATCTAACTTACACGTCCAAATAGAAAAGGATCCCTTGTAATGCTATTATACATCGTCAAATGCAATATAAATAGTAAATCTAACTTGTATGTATAAAATATATCAAATATGATAGTTAATTCATTACCAAGTGAAGGTTGTTCTATTTATTATGCATAGTAATATGTATACAATGGGAAGTCCTTTAATACATAAAGGGAAGCGACTTCATGCACACACATATAAGAGAGGAAGTGTATGATAGCAAATGAAGTCATTAAAGAGAGGAAGTGTTTGATAGAAACCTTAAGATGTGGATCTCAAAATATGATGTTGCTCTTCACATGAACTTTCTTAAGATTAATAAATTAAATTTAGATAACCCCCTTCTTTGGTGCATAAACCAATTAAGTAGTATTTTACAATGAAAACATGTTTCAACCTATTCAATAAGATATTAAATAGAAAACTTGACACATGGACATGTTTATCGTGTTCAAACCACTATGCTTATAATTGGTTACAAATGTAGTAACACATAGTTAGATAATTGCCAAGTGGCTTGAATTCACTATTTGGAAACTGCACTAACACACAAATGACAATACATGAAAAGAACTTACAAAACACAACTAACATAAAAACACATTTTTGGTTCATACACGATTGCTTAGGCTTGGGATGCTCTTATCTCATATACCTTGAGCATTTGAAAAGCAAGCCTCACACTTTTGATCAAGGATTTCAAGTAAAGAAAAACCATAATGGTCTACCCAAGCTATGGAAATCCATGTAGATTCTTCAATTGGTCTACCTTCCCATTTTTTTCTATCGCTTCAACTTGCCATTC
>VDFB02393121.1:0-60705 GCA_007258455.2 Sequoia sempervirens | reverse complement strand
GAAATAAACTTTGAGCTTAAACCAATTGACAAACAACAACAAAACAATGTCACAAACACAATGATCATAGTGCAACTCAACATTGAACACCAATTATCACAATCATTAGCAAAGCAACCATCCAAACTAAGAAACAAATCAATCAAATAAAATGAAATCTAAATGGATGATGTCTAAATCTTGATTTTTTCACTTTGGCATGAATGTTCAACTATTGTATCTTGATTTTTGTTATCATATCTCTGAAGCACCTCAATGATGTCATGGATTAGAGGAGCTAGGAAGGAGTATGATTTTTCTTTTTTTGTTGTCTATGAGTTAATCATTACTACTATGTGAATTTTCGTGAGACATGCTCTACAAAGTATCACTGATGACATTTTGAATTTCCATAATTTAAAATGATTAAATCTTGTCTGTTTTACATAATAAATGCTCAGGTCATCTCGGTTCAATTATACCTAGATGCTTGTGTTAACTTGCAATATCAAAAATCATGGAAGTAGTACTCAGGTCATCATGGTCTAATTATACCATCGATGTTTGTACTCACTTTCAACTATTCAAAAGGGCTCAATGATAATAAAAGAATGACATATCAGTTAAATATGATGACAAAATTTGCATATTTAGTTTTGCATGGTTAGGTTAGATTGCATCCATATTAGTTTTACATCTTTATTTAGTGATTTTCCAAGGCTGGCACAAATTTTCAAAATGATGTTATCAATAACATTAATGGATTGAGTACATTTGACATTAACAAAAACAAATCATTCTCATGTAGTTGCACAATCATCTTCATATCATACATACACTAGAAAAAATTATCACGTATCATTCATCCATCCATGCATTACATCATAATATTTGCATTAGAAAATACATAAATAAAGTGCATTACATATCATTTGCATAATAAAACCCATCTCATAGAACATAAAAAGCATCATCTATAAAGCATATATAATGAAAATTCATATATCACCATATCATCATTGCATCCATACATAATTATTACATAAGCATATTAAACATCATATAAGCATCATAACTTAGAAACTAAATGAATCCATCATAGGTATCTATCAAATAAATACATATAGATCAAAAAGGTATCTACTACATATCATATCATATCAAAATCATAATGTCAAGTATACAATGATATCCAAACATGTAAAGAGATATAACATCAAAATGGTAGTAAATCATAATGTCCCAACTAAATCAGAGTATAGAAAGGTCACCATAATGGCTATGTGCTACTAGCCCCAAACAATGTTGGCCCTGTGCCTCTTGCTACACCACCTGATGGTCTTGCACCTAGATCTCTACATAGTGGCCCAATCACACCCTTGCTAGTAGTCCTAGAATGACTGTGGGCACTGACAGACTAAGCATAACTGATCTATCACTCTAGAGGCACTACCTCATGATATCGTCCCCTATAGTACTCGACCTCATAGGTGACATGTGTAACCTCTCTAAGCATATATGTTGTTGAGGTACCCTAGGAAACTCTCTAAATTATCTCTACCAAGGCCTCTTCTTGCTTACACTGATGTCTCACTATTTCTCTCTTTGTCATCAAAGTGGTGATTTGTGCCTATGCCTATATCTACCCCTATGCCTATGCTAGCTAACCCTATGTTCATGCTAGATGACCCTGTAATGTCTATACCTAGGCCTATAAAGCAACTATTTGAGCTTGGTGCTATTGTGAGTACAAAAAATATGAACATGTTGGTATGTTGCAGCCACCAGGGATCTCCTCCTCCTAGGAACTCTAAGAAATAACACTGGTCTATCACCACCATCACCTCCATCACCATCTCCACCACCTCCACCATCTCCATCACCACCATCTCTATCATCACTTATCTCTCCCCCATCCTCCTCATCACCTCCTCCACCCCTCCTATGTCTTGGTGGCTGATCATCATCCAGGTTCGGTATAGTTTCATCTAGACTGGATATCCTAGGGAAAGGATGTGAAAAGAAATAATTGGCCTACTCCTCTAATAGTACAACCTCTATGATATTTGGATGATAATCCCATATAGCTTCCTATAATCCAAGGTACTCCTCACATATTTCATCATATGATATGCAAGCCCCCCACTCCAGAATGTCATATCATCATTGTGCATATAGTGCAACTCCCTGGGGCATACCCTATACTCACCTGTACTATTGAAGTAATCTCCTAATCAGGAATCTCTTAATAACAAATGGTGTCCTCCCAATTAGGAAACTCAATGAATAGGCATATGGCATCTCTGTGTCATCCTCTAGCCACTGCTCATAGTCCAAGTATGGCCACCATGTCATTGTCTCTAGATCATCTAAAACCCTGCTCTAGTACTCTAATTTTCCCAGCTTATGCTAAACAACTGGACCTATATATCCATGAATGTATGGTTGACCATTTAGATGCTATCTATTAGCCACTAGATGAGTGACATCTATGTGCTCGCAAACCCATATCTATAGTAGTTTCACCCTTGCTAACAAACTAGCTCCTCTGATATATACCACCTAGTGAAGATCATGGTAGAAGTGTGCTAGCATGTAGGAGCCCCAAGCATATCTAGTCCCCTGTGTGATCATGCTCTCTAATATTCATCCCCAATCGATTGAGAGTCCCTTTGAGCTGTAGTTAGGACATAAGAATCCTCCAATGAATCAAGCAAGAACACATGGTAGTGTCACATATGCATCAACCATATCCCACCATGGAGTCTCATATCCACAAATTTGGTCATCCTCGAAGACTCTCCTCAATGCATCGATGCCCCCCTACTCCACAGAAGCATAGACAACCAAATCACCAACAATAGGAATCCTTAAGATATGGTAAAAATCCTTTGGTGTCACTTTCATCTCACCAGTGCCTAAGTGAAAGGTGTTGTTGTCACTATGCCACCTCTCTTCTAAAGCAGTCAGAAGTCCCCTGTTAATCCTATACTGGGGCATATCTATCAAAGAAGTCAATTCGCATCATCCAATCACATCTAGATCAACCTACACCAGACGTGGAATCAAATCTTAGGTCTTCGGGAATCGCTCTCGAGACTGTAGGATAGTAGAAGACTCCTATAACCATAACATATCACAAATAAGCAATCTTATCAATCAACATCAATGAACCTATCAATATAATTGATCATCTCTAGTGATATTTTTATTACATCTCATTAGTTTCTATCATTGATCCTCACCTATCATGAGGTCAATCATCATTATCCTATCATTGATCCTCACCTATCATGAGGTCAATCATCATTATCCTATAATTGAATCTCACCTATCATGAGATCAATCTAATCTATCAACATCATCAAACAACATCAAAACATCACCTGACATGATGAACAATCATCAAAATCATGGAGTTTAATCTAAAATTCACCTATATAGTCTAGATGCACTAAAATAGTGTTTCAATGCTCTAAAAGCATCGATGCACTAGAGAATTCTATCAATATTCCATTACAGGGTTTCTATGCAACAAATTACCAAATGTGCCATTTCACTTCATTAATGCGCTAAAATATTTTATGTGCTACAAAATCCTCTATATGCACTAATTATATTTACCCATGCACTGAAACACTCACCAAATGTGCTAAATCTATCCATGCATGTGTCAATTAACCAGATGTGCTCCACTATTTAATCTATGCACTAAACTATATCATCTATGTGCTAAAAGTTTAGATGCGCCAAAATAGTGACTAGATGCACTACAACAAAGTCGTAATGTGCTAAAATGTAAAAAATATGAATTTTAAAAACAAAAATTGTAGGAAAAATGAAATTCAAAATTCACAAAAAATGTTTCTCAGGGTATGTACTAGAGGTCCATATGTAGCCGGGTGGTTGTGATGTTGAACACGCTCGAATTGGTGGGTTTGGATCATAATCACCATCTTAATAACTTTGCACAAAGTTGATCAATAACTCCAATTTTCAAGATGCAAATGACACAAATGAGGTGTTGGATGTTGTGGTTGTCGTTGATGTAAACACTATTAGCATTAATGCATTAGAAGTTGTATATGTCAAGGATATTGAGAAAATTGTAATAAAAAGAGCTACAAGTTGTTAGTGGTGAAGTGAAGTTCCGTCTATCAGGGAACTCGGTACATTGTTGTTCAGAGGTTGTGGACTAAATGGTTTTTGTTGAGTATGTCTAGTTTATCCACGCTAAAGTTTTAGAGAGATCCATGTGAAGATTTGATCAAGTTATGAAGATTTGTATTTTGATAGTTTTTGTTACTCGCTTTGTGTTCTTGAATGAAGATCATGTGATCTCAAGAAGTTCAATTGTTGTAGATTCTTCTTGGTGATTCATGATGTTTGTGGATGTTTCTATATTATTCTCTATTTGTGTTGCACATCTATATTGATCGTTGTGCTCATGATCTGAGATTTTCGCTTGCATGTTCATGTTTTTCATTATGCTGCGGCCGACCTTGGTTGATTCGCATGAAAAATCTTTATTGTTTTGGGCTAACTATTTTTATTCTTTTTTTTTTTATTTTGTTGAAGCCAACTTATAGTGGTGTAATTTCTTTTGCAGATATATATAAGCAATTGCTTATATCATTTGAAGTAGTGGTGTACAAATAATGTTATAAATCATTCTAAGGTAGAGAGAGTGAAGAAGAGTGAAGAAGTGTGAAGAAGAGTGAAGTGTTCATGTGCTTAACCAGAACTGCAATCAAGCATTAGTAGATGTTATTTTCTTAGTTTAAATCAAGATGGTTTTATTCTGAATCCTTTTGTAAGATAGTGTGTCTTCCTTTTTAATTGAGTAGTGAGCTCTAGGTAGTGTGTTTGAATGCATGCGTATTCCCCATTTATTCTTCTTATACATTTAACAAGGTATAATCTTGTGGACTAACCTCTACTATGGTTTTTCCCCCAATAGGGTTTCCACATATAAATATTGGTGTTATGTGTGCTTCTGATGTGTTGTCCGTTTATGCTTTCATGGTTATTGATCATATCCATGAATAGGGTTAATAAAGTTGAACAAGTTTAAAATTTTGAGACAACTGTTTCACCCTACCTCTCAATTGTCTGTCCTTGTGTTGCAAACAATTAGTATCAGAGCAGGTTCCTTGGAAGAAGTTTAATAGCTTGAGGTGATCCGGGATGGTGAATTATAAGAAGGATAGTCATAGATTTGATGGAACAAATTATTCCTTGTGGAAGACTTGAATGGATTGCCATCTAAGACGCATTGGTGAAGCTTACTGGTTCATTGCAAGCCATAGGTATGTTATTCCACAGAATGGTCCTACTACTACTACTACTAAGATTAGTGATGTTGAGTATAATATTAGGGCTAAGGAGACATTGTTGAGTGCTTTTATTGATACTAAGATGAAAAATGTGATGGATATGAAATTTTCTTATGAGATTTGGAAAAATTTGGTGACATTGTATGAAGGTGATGCTAATGTAAAGATTTATAAGCTACAAAGTATGAAAGGGAAATATGAAAATTTGAGAATGGGTGGTGATGAGAACATTACTACTTTCCTGCAAAGAGTGAATGAACTTGTGTGTGGTATCAAATGTGCCACTGGATAGATAAACAAATCAGAGATTGTTGCTAAAGTGCTTAGATCCTTGCTTGATTCTTACAAAGTGAAAGCTAGTGCTATTGAAGAGCTCTGGATTGTGACAAATGTTACCAGAGATATGTGGATTGGTAAGCTTACTAATTTTGAGTTGAGTGAATTTGGATATGCCCTTCCTAAGGTAGAATATGCATTCAAGGGCACTACTTCTAAAAGAGATAAAGAAAGATATGATCTAGGTGAAATTTCATTGAGAAAGACATTCAAGTATGAGGATGAAATGAAACAGATGGAAGAAGAAGAAAGAGAGCTAGAAGAGCTGGAAGCACTGATTGTGAAAAGAGATGCTAGAGGACAAGGTAAGTATAAAGGTAAGTTTCCTATTAAATGTTTCTCTTGCAATAAGATAGGTTATTTTGCATCAAGGTATCTTGAAACAATTTCCAAGCCAAGATATAACAAGCCTAAATTTCAAAAAAAGTGTTATTATGCTACTAATGAAGGTGTGACAAATGATGAATCCAATAAAGGAAATGCAAGTGAAGATGACTTTGTATTTATTGCTATCAAGGAAAATAATCTTGTGTCTACTGAATCTACTAATTGTACAAATATGGAGAAATCCCTAGTTGCTCGAGTTAAAGAGAAAGATGAATGGGTAATTGACAATGGTTGTTCTCATCATATCATAGGAGATAAAAGTAAGTTTGTGAGTTTGGAAAGGTATGACGGTGGTGTTGTGAGATTTGGTGATGAAAAAGCTGGTGTGATCTGTGGCAGAGGATGTATTTCTCTTGATGGTAAGCATAATACTGATGATGTCTTGTATGTGGAAGGTTTGAAGCATAATCTTTTAAGTGTTGGACAAATGGTTGATAAGGGATACAATCTTTAGTTCATGGATGGTAAGTACAAAATATTGGGAAATTCTCAAAATGTGATTGCATCAGGTATGAAAATAAAAGGTAATATCTTTCACTTAAGTGTTGCTAGTAAAGGTTGCTTGATTTCTCAAATTGATGAAAGATGTTTGTGGCATAGGATAATGTGTCATGTTAAATTTGATAATAATGTCAAGATAAGTTCTACTAAGGCTGTGAGAGATCTTCCTAAGTTGATGAAACCTACTAATGCCATATGCAAGGAATATCAATTAGGAAAGGAAACTAGAATTTCATTTTAGAGCAAATAGAAAAATTCAAATGGATTGTTGGAGCTTGTGCATACATATTTGTATGGTCCTAATAGTGGTTGTTATAATCATATCATAGGAGATAAAAGTAAGTTTGTGAGTTTGGAAAGGTATGACGGTGGTGTTGTGAGATTTGGTGATGAAAAATTTGGTGTGATCTGTGGCAGAGGATGTATTTCTCTTGATGGTAAGCATAATACTGATGATGTCCTGTATGTGGAAGGTTTGAAGCATAATCTTTTAAGTGTTGGAAAAATGGTTGATAAGGGATAAAATATTTAGTTCATGGATGGTAAGTGAAAAATATTGGGAAATTCTCAAAATGTGATTGCATCAGGTACAAAAACAAAAGGTAATATATTTCACCTAAGTGTTGCTAGTAAAGGTTGCTTGATTTCTCAAATTGATGAAAGATGTTTGTGGCATAGGATAATGTGTCATGTTAAATTTGATAATAATGTCAAGATAAGTTCTACTAAGGTTGTGAGAGATCTTCCTAAGTTGATGAAACCTACTAATGCCATATGCAAGGAATATCAATTAGGAAAGGAAACTAGAATTTCATTTCAGAGCAAATAGAAAAATTCAAATGGATTGTTGGAGCTTGTGCATACAGATTTGTACGGTCTTGATAGAGCCAGAGGTTTAAAATGCTACAAGTAATTCATGTTGCTTATTGATGACTATTCAAGAATGATGTGGGCTACTTTCTTAAGCGGGAAATTTGAAGCTCTGAAAAAGTTCAAGATCTTTAAGGCTATGGTTGAGACAGAGACATGTTTGAATATTAAATGTCTAAGATTAGATAGAGGAGGTGAATTCACTTCTGGTGAGTTTAATTATTTTTGTGAAGAACATGGAATAAATAGACAATTATCTGCACTGGGGACCCTTCAGCAAAATGGACTTGTGGAAAGGAAGAAAAGAACAATTCTAGATGTTTGTAGAACTATGATGTTGGAAGGAAATGTACCTCATATCCACTGGAGAGAAGCTTTGAGTACTGCTAATGTTCCATAGAAAAATGTCCCCTTGTCATTTTCATGGCCTTTTAGGTCTTGTTTCATGGTATTTGATATTTTTGGCTCTGATATTTGTTGCAACATGTCTTGAACATGCATATTTAGATACTAAAATTCAAATAATGATGTCTTCTGAAGGTGTTGTGAAGTGTTGTAAGACATTTCTACATTCTTCTAGACTCTATTCATTACAATTCACCTAAAAATCATCTTTGGACACAACATCAAGTCCTATTTTGAAGTGTTGTAAAGTCTTGTAATAAGATTTCACACTATACTAGGCACAACTTCATTATTTATCTTTTCTTATGACTTAATTGACCCCTGTATGCCCTTATATGCCTTAATTAAGTGTATTTTTGGATATTATTGCGGCAAAAAACTTTAAAAGAAACATATTTCCCAACACTTGTTTCTAGGTCCTAGGTGGGACCCATTCACCATGGGTGGAAAATGAGTCCCCTTTGGCCCCAAATTCAAAATATTTCAAATTTATTTTTGAGATTTTATTAAAAATCATTTGATGTCAACCTTTGATGAGGTATGAATGGGAAACTATGACACCAGATTGTATAAATAGGAATTTTTCATATCATTCTAACCCTCATTCATCAAGTTTACTTATTCAAGCATTCAATTAGCATTCAAGCATATTACAATATCAATTCAAGCAACCTTTAAGCACTTTGAAGCATCCATTAACATTACTTGAGACTTGCATTATCAAGGGTCTGGTGAGTATAATGTAATGCTTAGGTCACTACAACTATGCAATAGGTTAGTTATATGGCTCCTTCCTTTACAATTCCACATAACATTCCTACCTCTCTTATTGCAACACAAGTCCCTTCCACCACTTTCACACCCCTTAGTATTCCTTTCACTTCACCTAGCATCCCTTACACTCCATCACCATTTTCCCTTCCATCTCAATCTACATACCTTGTTCTCATTATTACACAAATCCTTACTATCATTTCTTCCATGCAACATCAACTTTCAAACATTAGCCAAGGCCAATCCACTCCACCCACATACCATTTCCCTAGTAGTCCCTTATCCTTAGAAATATTACATACCTCGATGCCACAAGGGATAGAAATTCCTCGGTTTGAGAAATATAGAGGAAAAGGAGACCCTATCAATCATGTTAATGCTCACATAGCTTTATGTAGTTATTTTTTCCTTGATGAGAGACTTCTAGCCAAAAAAATTCCAAGAACCTTGAAAGATACTACATTAGAGTGGCTTTCCAACTTGCCTAATCATTCCATCCATTCCTTCAATGAACTTGTGGATTATTTCATAAGTAACTTCCAAGTTCACATGAAACCTAAGAAAATAATGGTTGATCTCATGCAATGTAGAAAAAACACAAATGAAAAAGTTATAGATTTTATCTCACGATACCAATCCTTGTATGCCCAAATCAATGTTAAGATCCCTAATGCACATCTACAAAAGATGTTTATCAAAAACTTGCACACACATCTTCAGGATAAGCTAGATATGATGAAATTCCCTTAGTTTATGCATTTATGCACAACTTTGTGTGAATATCATAACTAAGTTTCAAGTCGTGATTCAAAATCCACTTCTCACCAAGTTGACAAACCTGAACACAACACTGAAAACAAGAATAACAATCAAAACTTTCACAAACCAAATAGAGAATTTTTACATTTTAATCCACCTCCTCAACAACAACCCTATCCAACCCAACAAAGTCAAAATCAAGTGGCAGTTGTTAAGGAAATAGTGTTTTTTCATTATGGGCACCCCAATAGACAATTTACTCCCCTACCTGACACCCTCCATAAAATGATGAATGAATTAATTCAAAAATGCATGCTCACTTTACCAACCATTCGAACACTTGATCCAAATCAACCATTACCACCTACATTCAAACCTAATTCTTATTGTCATTTTCATCGCCAAAATGGACATGACATTGAAGATTTCAAGCATCTAAAATATTTAGTTCAAGACCTCATTGATTCAGTACATTTAACCATTATGGGTGTTAATGATCAAGGCAATAAGTCTATTGCACCCCCTAACCATAATTTACAACTCTTCACCAATCTCATTCCTAAATAGACTACTTCATTTGTCAAGGCTATTGAACCTTCCAATCCTAATGTAATGAATGTTGACACAAATCATGAACAACATGATAAAACTCCAACTATTACCCAAGATCATCCTACAGATATAGTTGTGGGTGCGATAGACATTATCCCTCGAAAGGGCCAAACCACTAAATATCCTGATATCACTTTTTATACTAAATACATATTACAAAAACTTCCCAATGGTCCTCTCTACATAGTTGGAAGAATCTATGATAAGCCCACTTGTGACGAGAATGTGATCATAGAAGAATATCTTGTATTACATGAGCTATATCAAGATGATTATAATAAACTAACTGGATGGATCAATACACATACTAATTTCACATGCCCTACAATCAGATTGATCACACTCCCTTTACAAATAGGATCTAGAACATTGGAGGTAACATTTTTTATTATTCCACAATCTGGCCAATTTCATTTGCAGCTAGGCCACTCTTGGCTTAGCTCAATGAAAGTGGTCTAATCAGTTGTTCACAAGTGTTTGAAGTTTCAACATGGAAATGAGGTATTCACCATACACCATAGTGGCTTTAATCCTTTATCTTCCAAAGGTAACTTTTCACTATAATTCTTTTGGCTTGAACCCATGGAACCCATTACACCTCGAAATGACTTCTTTTTCATAGCATATCAAAAGTTCAAAGCTAAGAAAATAACTAAATTATCTCTTTGTGGCATGTCCTCATCCACTTCCACACCTCCCATCATATATGAAACCATGCTTCAACCTAAATTAGACATTGAGCAAGCCATACAACCTTCTAAACAACCACCCTTAGACATTTCTTGACCATCATCTAAATGACCAAGAGAAACTAAAACAACTCCTATCATACCTCCTCATATTAAAAAAGTGTACAAAGAAAAAGAGAAAGTGGTTGACTCATCTTCTTTAGCTTCTTTTTTTCTCCCTTGTTTGGAAATAGAAGAACCTATGATGACTCAATCCACTCTTACACCTCAACAACTCCAAGATCTCATTAACAGAAATCGTACTGCTAGGGAACGTCGGCATCGTCGTTATCTCCTTGGTCATCAATTTGGCATAGAAGAAAAAAAAGACAATCTACCTCCACCTTTGACGGAAGAAATAGATGATGACCCTACATCTCCTAACCCACCACCTAATAATCCAATCCAACCTCCACAACAACTTGAACCAATCCAACAGCCAAAAATTTTGATACATCTATCTTTAGAAATCACCCTTCATCCTACCGTTGTATTAATCTTGATGATGATGACGATGTGTAGATTGCCAAAATTGATGAAGAAATACACAATAATTTAAATTCTTTATTCTCATCCACAATGAGCTTAAATGATAAATCCTCTTCATCAAGTGAAGAACCTAGTACCACTCCTAGTTTGACACTTGCAATTCTTCCTTTGGATAGTCAACCGCCCTCACATTACACTAAACATGATTGGTAGGTGGATGAATTGTTAGATGGTTTACTTGCATTCACCTTGCTAGGACTTTTTCCTATTTCTTTTATTTTTCCTTTATGTGCATATTTTTTTCCCCCATGACGTATGTTCGAAGTTCCCTTTCTATTTGTACTTGTATTCTTCCAATCGTTTGTATTTTTTCCTTCTTTTGTTTTGTGTTTTCCATTTGAGGATGATGCAAAGCATAGAGATTCCCTACGTCTCTTCCATGTTGACCCAAAAGGCCCATTTATTTTTCTCTTCACTTTTTGTTAATGTTTTCCTTTTGGGGATGATGTAAAGCATTGAGACTGAAATTTCTCATTCATGTTGACTCAAAATATTTTTCACTTTCATTTTCTTATCACTTGTGTTTTCGTTTTGGGGATGATGCAAAGCATTGAGACCACAATGTCTCTTCCATGTTGGCTCAAAACAAACTTTATTTTTCATTTTTTTTTGCTCTCTTTGTGTCATTCTTCCAGTTCTATGTGTATATGGGGAATGATGACAATTTCAAGCTCTTTCATAAAAACATTAGAGCAACGAACATATTGACCCAAAATCCATAGATCCATATGTGTTTGGTGTACTTTCTTTTCTTGGGGGAAAATCCCTTTCTTTTTTTAAATTTTTCTTGATATGATGCAACCTAACTTCGAAACATATGACTTGGCATAGGGCTTTCCAAGTTGTCTCTTCTGTCTTGTTTTCTTTTTCTTTTTCTTTTCTTCTCTACTTTCAAGTAATTACTCACATAATGATGTGTAGAAATTCCTTTAAACTGGGGGGCATACATTAACATAATTCATTTTCATTCTTGGTTCCTAGTGTAGGCTTGTCATTTGTGTGAAGTGTTTGTCACTTTGTGGAAGACATTGGGTGTGATGTCCTTCATAAGTGTGATCTATCTTAGCATATTGCATTCCTATTGGTGGACTAATGCGACACACTACATCCCCTAAGTTGTAAATACACTATGTTTTGATTGGTCCTCTCTTGGAGACATTAGATACAATGTTCTGTAATTGATTGACCTTGCATAAACTTAACAAGACTCCTTTGAACATCTTTTACATTTTTTCATTTTTCTACCTTCCATAATGCAACTTGCATTTTTGTGGTACCTTTTTTCATTAGCATTTATCTTTGTGGCACCTTGTTAAAGTTATCAATAGGCATTACTTTAACAGGGTTATTGGGAAGCCTGCCAAGTAGCATGACTTTTCCCCTAGCCACTTTTTTGTTTTTGTGAGAGCATACCACCTAGGATATGTATCTTACCAACTAGTTATGTGGCCTCAAATTGAGTACATTTGGGCTTTCTGACACCCTAGAGTGAGTACACATTCTCTTTAGGCCTAGATCTTATCCACAACTAGTTGGATAAGTGATCAAATCTTCATCCAGTTCATTTCAACACTTTTGTGTTCCTTTGTTCTTATGTTTAGTTTTCCATGGGATCTTTGTCCTATGGGCTTCATCATATCTCTTGACTATTGTATTCCATCTTGCTAATGTTAGTGTATTTGAACCCTATTGTTAATGTTCATGGCTACTTTAGTGTGAGTTTGAAACTGGTTCATCCTCTCACTAAAGTGTGGGCTAAATGTGTCATAGAAAATTGGCCCCTTGTCATTTTCATGGCCTTTTAGGTCTTGTTTCATGGTATTTGATTTGTTTGGCTCTAATTTTATGTTGCAACATGGCTTGAACATGCATATTTAGGTACTAAAATCCAAATAATGACATCTTTTGAAGGTGTTGTGAAGTGTTGTAAGGCATTTCTACATTCGTCTAGACTCTATTAATTACAATTCACCTAAAAATCATCTTTTGACACATCATCAAGTCTTATTTTGAAGTGTTGTAAAGTCTTGTAATAAGATTTCACACTTTTCTAGGCACAACTTTACTATTTATCTCTTCTTATGACTTAATTGACCCCTTTATTCCCTCATATGCTTTAATTAAGTGTGTTTTTGGATATTATCCCAACAAAAAACATTAAATGAAGCATATTTCCCAACACTTCTTTCTAGGTCCTAGGTGGGACCAATTAACCATAGGTGGCGAATGAGTCCCCCTTGGCTGCAAATTCAAAGTATTTCAAATTTAGTTTTGGGATTTTATTAAAAATCTCTTGATATCGGCCTGTGGTGAGGAATGAATGGGAAACTACAACACAAGATTGTATAAATAGGAATTTTTCATCTCATTCTAACCCCCATTCATCAAGTTCACTTATTCAAGCATTCAAATAACATTCAAGCATATTACAATATCAATTCAAGTAACATTGAAGCACTTTGAAGCATCCATTGACATTACTTCAGACTTGCATTATCAAGGGTTTGGTGAGTATTTACATTTGCATGTTGTGTATTCATCATTCTCTTTACATTTCATTATTTTTTCAAGGGTTTAATTATCAAAAGTGGGTTTTGACCAAGGCAATCCCCTATTCACTAACCCTAATCATTTTCCCCCTATTGCATGTTTGTTTGCAAATTTGATAGGTTATTAGGTGTTGAAGATTGATTTCCAAGTCAACTTAAGTATATTTTGATGCAGAGTCCGGAGGCTCAACCTTAATCAACTTGGAAACCTGCCTTCAAGAAGTATCCAGAAAGATTAAAATGACCACATAAAGTAATTCAACCAGCCTTCCAAGTTCTACAATCATCAGAAGCACAATTTCCCAATTTCACTCCTAAACCCCAGTTTTAGTGCAAACCAAGTTTAGGCATTTTCACCAACATTTTCCAAAACACCTAACAAAATCAAGGATGATTAAGATACCCTTTTGCAAGTTATAAAACATACAGGAAAACCAATATCAACTCTTTTGGACAAACTCAAAGATCCAATACTCCTGCCATGGAAAAGGCTAGTGGATTAGCCCACTTTTACAAAGAAAGTACCCTTTAAACTCCACCAAAATTTATGAAACCTTGGGGCAGCAATTAAAATGCCCAAAAACTACTAAATCCACCACTATTTTCCAGAAATCACTCTTCCAACATAGCACAGCCTAAAACCCTTGATTCTAGGCCTTCAAAAGGAGGGTTTATTGTAAATCATACCTCCAGACCTTTCCAGACTCTGCCACCTGTTCAAACACGCATAATTATGCCTGCACAAGCTTTAAACTTCATCACATAGGTTATTTCTTCCAGAAAACTCATAAACCATCATTTAGTTCCTCACTTTCACAAGGAAAATCACCCAAATTCAATCTAGGGCAACACCCAAAACCCACAAACACACTTCCTCTGACCTGCAAATAATTTGGAAACCTATTTTACAACAAATGGGGCCATTCCACCGAGTTACAATTGCTACAGTAGGTGGAATGCCCTAAAAACTCATTTTAATACTCTCAAATCACCAATTTACACCAAAACAAGGCAGTTTCAGTAAAACATCAATAAAACCCTCTAAACTTAATGAAAATTCACCAAACCACTTTCAAATGAAATCTGACTCTCTCCTCTTTCCAACCATACTAGGGTTGAGCCCGTACAGGTCGTACAAATGGTCGTACCACACGTTTTAGCAGCAAATTTACACACAGAAATTTCCAGAAAGCAGCCTTTTTTTCATTATAACTTCAAAAAAATGATTCAACAACCATACCTCGACCATGAGAGGCTTATTTAACATCTAACCACCCTTACAAACATCCTCCAACTGGAATTTTAATTATTTGGACATTGGAAACCAACTTTTACCAATTAGACCCCTAATTGCCTAGTTTTGCACTTTTAACAATTTGTTGACAATAAGTACATTTTTATGCAACCTTTTGCATTTTTTGAACTAAATAACATCAAAAACCCCTAATTACATCATTAATAGTCTCAAAGACCTTATTTAACATAAAAATTACTCATACTATCACTAACTCCTAGACTAACCCTCATAGAATGCACTTTGCAATTACATGTTTTTAGGTGCTCCTGCACCATACTCCCCGGGTACAAAAAATTTATGCCCCATAAATTACTCCAAAGGTTTTCTCCAACTCTCTGCACAATCCCTTCAAACCTGCTCCAAGTCACCTGCATGGAAATCTTCCTCCAAGGGACTTTATACCCTTCATACTTTGCTTTGACTGCACCTTGCCATGCTTGATCCTGCTCAAATGAATCTGCTTGCTGCCTTTTGTCTTCATTAACACCTGCAAACAAAAATTCAATACACAAACTGAAACAACCATGCATTAGTGTCTCTTTTTCATGCTCTTCCATGAGCCTTGGCCAATTATACATGTAGTTCTGCCCTTCAATTCTATTATTTGCAACATAATCTGCATTTTTCCCTTCCACTTTCATTTTAACCTTTGGTCTGACCACTGTCAAAAGGATGAACAAATCAGTGATTCCCTTCACTCTCACCCCTTATCCTTCCACTTCACACCTGCACTCAAATGAATTATGCTTAGATCCCTTGTCTCAATAGCATACAATAGCCTAATTGCTAAACTCAGCAACCAAGGACAACTCACTGTCCCAAACTCAGATTTTCCTCTCTTCTCCAACTCAGTTGGAGACCACACACACTGTCTTCTCTTAGCCATTCCCTGGCCTAGCACCTTCAACCTCTCAATCCTAGCCTCTGTCCTTATTGCAACTCTCTGCAAAACCTTTGCCATATGTTCTTCACCTCTCATGGTGACCAACCTCTGCTCAACTCCTATAGACTTCTCAAACTCTTCCATAGTCTCCTTCACTGTTTTCTGCCAATCTTCATAGCTTACTGTCTTTTTCCTGACTTCCACAACCTGCTCATCACCTACTCTCAGGCCTTGTATCAGACCCTTGAATTCTACCATCACTACCTTCATAGCCTGCACTGTATTTTCAGACTTATTAACTTCTTGACTGTTTATCTCAGATCTTTGAGATTCCATTTCAAGGACTTTGGTCCTATCAACTTCAAGAATACTATCCATTTTTCCTTCATCTCCTATGCTCTTACATTGATTTTTCACAACCAACCTTCTCTTCATCACTTGCCATTTCCTTTGGCACTCATTCCCATTTATCTTCAACCCATATTCTTCTTCTACCTCTGTGTTTCCAGTGTCACAACTCACTGTTTTTGCAATGCTTGACTGTCTTTTATCTTCTCTCATCCTTAAAGGACACAAAACCATCCCAACCATGATCTTCTCATCACCTTCAATCCTTTCAAGACTTCTTTCATTCCTCTCATCATTTTCCTTTTTAGTTACTTCCTCATTCTTCATTTTCTCAGTTTCCAAGACCTCTTTATCCTTAGGTCTGCCATCCTCACCTTCAACCTTTTGCTGCATCTCATGCTCTTTCCCAAACAATGGACAACACTCTTCTTCCCTTGTGGCTCCATTATGCCAAAGTTTCTTTTGTTCAAGTAACTCACCTTCATTCTCTTTGATCTCATCTTCTCTTCTTAGGACTGCTGTCCCAAGCACCTTCTTCTCACAATAACCTGTCTCAGTTTTATGTACCACTGTATTCTTCATGGGTGTCTACCCTAGAACACCATTATCCTTTAATGAACAAACTTCTACCTATCCTTTATCTTTGATACACCCTTCAAGCTTACCTTTCCCTCTCAAGGTCATTTCACTCTTGCTTCTTCCTTTCTCATCATCCTTTTCACACTTCAACTTTGAATCTGTTGTTACCCCTGCTGTCTCAGCAATTCTTTCACAGGTGGTGACTGCAACTCTTCCTTCATCACATTCTCCATCCTTTCCTAGTGCCTTCAAGGTCTTTTCACTTTTGACCTTCACTTTCTTTGTTTCCTTTTTGTCTTCAAGCTGCTCTGTCTTATTCAATACTTCTTGATGGTGCTTTTCTTTCTCCACTGTATCTATGCTATGCCCTTTTTCCTCATCCTTGTCTTTATCTTCTTTATATCCTAAGAACTTTTGTCTTTCCTGCAGTAGCACCCTTGTTTTCTTGTCTTGGCCATCTTCCACCAATGAAGTCAGAATATAAATCCTCCCATCCTTTTTAATCTGGTAACTATTATCCCTGCCATAGTACACAACAAATCTTTCCCAACACCATGGTTTCCCAAACATTAGATGACAAGAGTGCAATGGTACAATATCACATAATATTTTGTCCTTATATTCACCTATTTCAAATTCAACCCATGATTGTTCTTTAACCAAAAATGTGTTCTCACCATTAATCAATGAAACATAATAAGGTGAATCATGTGGGAACCTTTCTAAGTTCAATTTTTCAACCATTTCAAGAGCTACCAAGTTATCCAAACTACTTGAATCAACCATAACCTTGCATATCTTACCTTTGCACTTGCACCTAGTCTTGAAAATTGCATTCCTCATCTGTTTCTCCTTCTCATTCAAACCTCTGGTAGCCATGATGTCCTTTCTCCTTCAATCTTTAAGAGATCTACTTCCTCGCTCTGATACCACTCTGATGCAGAGTCCGGAGGCTCAACCTTAATCAACTTGGAAACCTGCCTTCAAGAAGTATCCAGAAAGATTAAAATGACCACATAAAGTAATTCAACCAGCCTTCCAAGTTCTACAATCATCAGAAGCACAATTTCCCAATTTCACTCCTAAACCCCAGTTTTAGTGCAAACCAAGTTTAGGCATTTTCACCAACATTTTCCAAAACACCTAACAAAATCAAGGATGATTAAGATACCCTTTTGCAAGTTATAAAACATACAGGAAAACCAATATCAACTCTTTTGGACAAACTCAAAGATCCAATACTCCTGCCATGGAAAAGGCTAGTGGATTAGCCCACTTTTACAAAGAAAGTACCCTTTAAACTCCACCAAACTTTATGAAACCTTGGGGCAGCAATTAAAATGCCCAAAAACTACTAAATCCACCAATAGTTTCCAGAAATCACTCTTCCAACATAGCACAGCCTAAAACCCTTGATTCTAGGCCTTCAAAAGGAGGGTTTATTGTAAATCATACCTCCAGACCTTTCCAGACTCTGCCACCTATTCAAACATGCATAATTATTCCTGTACAAGCTTTAAACTTCATCACATAGGTTATTTCTTCCAGAAAACTCATAAACCATCATTTAGTTCCTCACTTTCACAAGGAAAATCACCCAAATTCAACCTAGGGCAACACCCAAAACCCACAAACACACTTCCTCTGACTTGCAAATAATTTGGAAACCTATTTTACAACAAATGGGGCCATTCCACTGAGTTACAATTGCTACAGTAGGTGGAATGCCCTAAAAACTCATTTTAATACTCTCAAATCACCAATTTACACCAAAACAAGGCAGTTTCAGTAAAACGTCAATAAAACCCTCTAAACTTAATGAAAATTCACCAAACCACTTTCAAATGAAATCTGACTCTCTCCTCTTTCCAACCATACCAGGGTTGAGCCTGTACAGGTCGTACAAAGGTCGTACCACATGTTTTAGCAGCAAATTTACACACAGAAATTTCCAGAAAGCAGCCTTTTTTTCATTATAACTTCAAAAAAAATGATTCAACAACCATACCTCGACCATGAGAGGCTTATTTAACATCTAACCACCCTTACAAACATCCTCCAACTGGAATTTTAATTATTTGGACATTGGAAACTAACTTTTTACCAATTAGACCCCTAATTGCCTAGTTTTGCACTTTTAACAATTTGTTGACAATAAGTACATTTTTATGCAACCTTTTGCATTTTTTGAACTAAATAACATCAAAAACCCCTAATTACATCATTAATAGTCTCAAAGACCTTATTTAACATAAAAATTACTCATACTATCACTAACTCCTAGACTAACCCTCATAGAATGCACTTTGCAATTACATGTTTTTAGGTGCTCCTGCACCATATTTCATGCTTGAAGAGATTTTTTTGTTTGTTTCCTATAGAACTGACTTCGACAACCCGACAAACATAAATTTATAGTTCTGGTGTTGTAGGGTTGTCTTCTAATTTTCTAGATTTTTGGGAGAGGACTAATTTTCCATCAATGGCGAATGACTCCCACCTTAGGACTGAAAATCTTATTTTTGTCAGATTTCGGATCCTGACTGTCAAATACCAGCTTCCAACACTTTTTCACCAAGAGGGGGACTAATTCACTACCCTAGGTGAATGATTCCCACAGTAAAAATTAGTAACTTTCATTAGCATCGAGAACACTCCAGAATCATCAAAATTCATCCAAGTGCACTCAGATTCATCTCTTCTTCTTTTATTTTGCATATTTCTTCCATTTTTCTTCATTGTTTGCATATCATAATGTGTTTTCAAACATAGCTTAAATTCCACTTTTACATTCATTTTCATTCATCTAGATTAGTCAAATGCATTTAGTTTACTTCATATAGGCATAACAACATAACACATAACATTAATTGAATGAACCCCATGCATTTTTGGGTTTTATCTCTCTCCTTTTAGGTGAAAAACCCAGGAAGAGCTATAGTTGTCCATAGTGACCCAAAAAATTATGGTTCAACTATGTACACACTTAACTAGGTACAAGTCAAAGGTGATACTGGTAAGACCCCTTTTGAGCTATGGACTAGTCAAAATCCTACTATTAGATATTTCAAGATCTTTGGAAGCAATTGTTATATCAAAAGAGATGAAGGAATCTTTTTTGGGTTATTCTACTAAAATCAAGGACTACCAATGTTACAATAAAAGATTGAAGAAAATTGTTGAAATTGCAAATGTCAAGGTTGATGAAGACAAAGTTGCACCATCCAGAACCCGTGGATATGTTTCTGATGATTAGAATGATAGTACAAACCAAGGAAAGCAAGTTCAGACTTCAAGTCAAGTTCAAATCATTCCAGTGAATCAAGAAGATCAAGAGGAAGGAGAAATTTGTGAAAGTAGAGAAGAGAGATCAGAAGAAACTAAAATTCAAGAATGCCCTAAGACTCTGAGGTATGTAAGGTTGAATCATTCAGAGAATCAGATCATAGGTGATAAGAACAAAGGTGTTTAGACTAGGAGAAAGATTGCAAAAGAATATTGTTTAATTTCAAAGATTGAGCCTAACAATGCAAATGAGGCAGGCAAATATGAACATTGGTTTGAAGCAATGAAAGAGTAACTGCAACAAATTGAAAAGAATGATACATGGATTCTTGTTCCCAGACCTAAGGATTAAAAGTAATTGGAACTAAATGGGTCTTTAGAAACAAAATGAATGAGCATGGTGAAGTGGTTAGAAATAAAGCGAGACTAGTATGTAAGGGATATTCACAAATGGAAGGTATTGGTTTTGAAGAAAACTTTTCCCTTGTTGCTAGAATTGAAGTTGTGAGATTGTTTCTTGCTTATGTTGCTTACAAAGACTACAAGGTTTATCAGATGGATGTCAAGTAAGCTTTTCTAAATGGCGAGTTGGATGAAGAGGTGCAAGTTTAACAATCAAATGGATTTTAGTTGACTAATCAGGGAGATATGGTTTGTTGGTTGAAGAAAGCATTGTATGGAATCAAGCAAGTCCCTAGAGCATGGTATGCTAGATTGGATAAGTACTTGCTAAAGCTTGGATTTAACAAAGGTACTATTGATATTAATTTTTATTTCAAGATTGATCATAATAAATATTTGATTGTGGAAGTCTTTGTTGATAATATCACATTTGGAGGAGATGATAGCTTGTGCATGAAGTTTACTGCTGAGATGCAGAATTAGTTTGAGTGTCAATGATTGGAGAGATGAAACTATTCTTGGGATTGCAAATTACTCAGTTAGATAAAGGGAACTTTATATCTCATTCCAATTATGTGAAAGAATTGTTGAATAAATTTGGTATGGAAGATTCAAAGCCAATTGGTACACCCATGGTGACCAGATGCAAGTTGACAACTGATGACGATTCTCCGAAGGAAAATTAAACTAGATACAAATCAATGATTGATGGATTGCTCTGCTTGAATCAAACTAGGCTTGATATCATGAATGTTGTATGTATTGTGCAATATTTCAAGCTAATCCTAAAGAATCTCATGTGACTATTGTGAAGAGGATTTTTAGTTACTTGAGTGCCTTTACTGATTCTGATTGGGTAGGAGATGTGAATGATATGAAAAGTACTAGTGGTGGATCATTTTTCTTGGGAAAGAAGCTAATTTCATGGTGAAGAAAAAAGAAGAATTCTATTTCTTTATCTACTATAGAGGCAGAATACATTGCTGCTACTAATAATTGTACTCAAGTACTATGGATGAAGAAAATGTTGAAGGATATCAAAGTTGTGTATGATGAGACTATTGTTATATTCTGTAATAACTCAAGTTCTATTCACATTTCTATGAATTCAGTGTTGTATTCCAAGACCAAGCATATATCTATCAAGTTTTACTTTTTGAGAGAGAAAGTAAGTGAAAAGGAAGTCAAATTGAAGTATGTGCCTAATAAGGAGTAGATTGTAGACATATTTACCAAGCCGTTGCCTAAGGATACTTTTGAGTATCTCAAAGGGAAGTTAGGGGTGATTACCCCTCTTAATCAGAACTAAGATGCATTGATTTGCATCAATTTGTGCATTTCATGATCATATTTTGATCTGGATTAATGTTGTGCTGTCTACTACTTAGGGGGAGTAGTCATATGTTTAGGTGTTTAGATATGTGGTTCAGAGCTTGTATAGAAGAGATCATTTTCATTGATGACAAAGGGGGAGAAGATTAATGTGAAATACTTTCTAGGTGAGAAGAACCTAAGTGGGAGTGAGTCTAGTTGCGTTGATGTTGTTTTTCACATCATGTGTTGCCATCAATTCCAAAGGGTGAGATTGTTGGATGTTGTGGTTATGTTTCTGATATGTGGTTGTCATTGATGTCAAAATGATTAACATTAATGCATTAGAAGTTGGATATGTCGAGGATATTGAGAAAATTATAATAAAAAGAGTTACAACTTGTTAGTAGTGAAGTGAAGTTTAGTCTATCGATGAACTCAATACATTTCTATTCAGAGGTTGTAGAATTAAGGGTTTCTTGTTGACTATATCTAGTTTATCCACATCAAGTTTTAGAGATCCGCATGAATATTTGATCAAGTTATGAAGATTTGAATTCTGACAATTTTTTTTTTACTTCAATTTGTATTCCTAAATGAAGATCGTGTGATTTCAGTAAGTTCAATTTTTGTAGATTCTTCTTTAGTGATTCATGATGTTTTTGGATTTTTATAGATCATGCTCTATCTATGTTGCACATCCACATTGATTTTTGTGCTCACTATCCTAGATTTTCTCTTGCGTGTTCATGTTTTTCATGTTCTTGGTTGACAAGGTGTTTGTAGTGCATTGTGGATCTTTGAGGAGTAATTAATTGAAGTGGTTTATGTTTGAGGATGTTATTTTTAGTCTTCACTATGTTTTCGATGACCTTGGTTGATTCGTATGAAAAATATTTATTGTTTTGGGCCGACTGTTTATATTATTTTTGTTATTTTGTTGAAGCCGACTTATAGCGGTGTAATTTCTTCTTGCGGATATATATAAGCAATTGCTTATGTCATTTGAAGTAGTGGTGTGCATGAAAAAGTTCTAAATCATTCAAAGGTAGAGTAAAGAGTGAAGAAGAGTGAAGAAGAGTGAAGAAGTGTTCATGTGCTTAAGCAAAACTATAATCAGGCATTAGCAGATGCTATTTTTCTCAGTTCAAATTTGATGGATATAATCAAAATATTTCTGTAAGATAGTGTGTCTTCCTTTTTTAATTTAGCAGTGAGCTCTAGGAAATGTTTCTAAATGCATGTGCATTCCCCATTCATATTTCCTTATACTTTTAATAGGGTATAATCTTGTGGAATAACCAACACCATGGTTTTTCCCCTAACAGGATTTCCACGCAAAAATATTGGTGTTATGTGTGCTTATGATGTGTTGTCCATTTATGCTTTAATGGTTATTGAATAGATCCATGAACAAGGTTAATAAAGTTGAACAAGTTTAAAATTATGAGACAACTAATTCACCCCCCCTCTCAGTTGTTTGTCCTTGTGTTGCCAACATGAGGCTCTTTTTCATCCTTTTACCTTTTTAAGAGGTGATTAAGTGGAAATTTAGTGGGATTTATTTTATTTTTCAAAGGGGCCTTAATTAATCAATCAATCAACTCATTAAAAGGGCATTATCAATATTTTTTTGGGAGATAAATCGTTGAGACATCTTCAAAATCTACAAATCATGAGAAAATCATAAAAAAATTAAAAAATCCTAAAAAATTAAAAAAATGTCGATTTATCTCTCAAGAGGGCATATATCCATTATCATTCAAAAAATCAGTGTCTGGGCATATCAATTCTTCTTTTTTCAGCATCATCAACAAATTTTTCTTTGAAGCAATGTGTAAACATATCACTTCAAAGAGGGGAAAAATGTATACACGTAAAATTGGCCAGGATAATTAATTAATTAAATTCAAGTTATTTAATTAATGAACCTTCTATTTCATCTACTTATAAATAGATTTTAAATTTATTTATATAGTTGATTTTCTAATTATTCTATCTTAAATCACATTCTTCCATCTTAATTAAATAAAAAAATTCAATAATTTTTATTTATTTAATTATCTTTCCTCTTATTAAATTTAAATTATACAATTCAAATTTAGTCACATGTCTACAACTTTTTTCTCTTGCCACCTCATCATGTGTCTCATGAATTTAAATATCCTCAATATTTAAATGGGCTTTTTCCTCAACAAATTCAGAAACAAACTTGAGACACTTGGCTCTCTTCATCATTTTATTCTCTCTCACACTTGGCACTGTGTTCTATTAAAGGGAACACTCTCCTTGATTCCCTCTAACTTCTTCATCCTCCACCATTGATCTCTCCAACTAAAATCTTGATCATTGGATGCTGCCACATCAGAATGTGCCTTGGGAATTCTATCAATACAGGCTCATTCTACAACATTTCAGATCCCAATCTTGAGTGATCTTACTCTGTAGAATTTTCATCAGCAATTAGAGAGCATTTGAGCATCTAGCAATTAGCATTTTAGAATTAGTTAGTTTAGAATCATGCCTTTTTTTTTAGCTACATCTTAGTTATTACAGTAGTTTTCATATAATTTGCATCACAATATTTAACATCATATCCTTATCACAACATCAATATCATAGTATCACTCATCAATCATATAGTTTAACCAATCATGTAGAAATAGATTTATTTCATTTTCCAGTATCCCGTTCTTCAAATTGTCATTCTAACAGTCATAGTACATACACAATTTGAGAGCCATTATGATTTAATGAATCCTTGGAGATAGAGAACAATGGGACAACATTGATAGATTTCTTGCTTTGATTTAATTATTGTATTTGAATCACTTAATATAATGTTTCATTGATTGTGTTGTATCTATTGCTTTTGCATTTACACATTTCAATACTACACAACACAAAAAGTGTGTTAATATGATGAGTTACCAAGTGCTTTTGATAAATAGTGAGGACATAATTGTGTGTTTGTAGAATGTGCTATAGTTTTTGCTCTACAATTCTTCTATGTTGATCATATACTTGTACGGATTTGAAGTGTTGTTTATGGGAATCCTTGGGTGATATATCCTAGATTAGAGATTCTAGTTTGATGAAGAGTAAAAGTTGTGTTCACCAGTTTGTGAACTTTTCTGGCACAGTTGTTTGTTTGTGGACTAGGAGAAATTTTTCTACTCCACAATCCTTCGTTGGTTTTTTTAAGGTCTTGTGAACCATATAGAAGGCTTGTAATGATGTTGTCCATGTTCTTGCAAAGGATTTCATTGTTCGGTGCTCTGAAAGGCTTGTTTCAAAGTTGTTGTTTCTAAGGTTGAAGTTGGTACAAATACAAGTTGAGATGTTAAGAATTGAATGTAACGAGCATGCCACAAGTGTGGGAAGCAAGAGTGTGTGAAAGTGAATTATGGAAATAGTACTTTAATGTGTTAGACTCCTAAAAGTAGTGAGCTGATGGTTTCTACAATCTTCTGATCAAGGTTGTAGATGTGTGTAATTTGTTGTGGTGGATTTTTTGTTATCCTTTTGTATCTATAGGTAATGAGCCTCCTTGGTGGACAATGAGTCCTATTTATAGGAAGTGAGCCTTATATGTAGACAATGAGTCCTATCTTTGGTAGTGATCCTCTTTGTAATTGGTTTTTCAATTACTTTATATTGTGAGTTAATCCTCACTGTGGTTTTTCCCCTATTAGGTTTTCCATGTAAATACGGTGCTTCTTGTGTTGATATTTCTTTCTATGATTTGCACTTCATGCTCATACTTAATAATAATCTAATTGGATGTTGAGTTAATGATTTTTTGAGTTTTGTGATTAGATTGGTGACAACTGATTCACCTCCCCTCTCAGTTGTCTTTCACTCCTTTCAACAATTGGTATCAGAGCTTTGGTTCCTCAGAGAAGAGCTTAATCACTTGAGGTAGATATGATGGCACACAAATTATCAATGCCTATGTTTGAATGATCTAACTATAGTGATTGGAAAGTGTAGATGAGAGGTTACTTGATCTCTCTTCATTACAAGACTTGGAAAGTTGTTGAGACAAAATATTTTGCACCGGAAAGTGATCCTTTTTCTGCAGATGAGATTTCTTCACTATGAGGAAAATGAAAAAGTAAGGTATGCAATCTATAGTGCTTTATCTAAGATTGAGCGAACACAAGTTATTTCTTTGGGTACTGCTATGAATTTTGGAAAAATATGGAAGATATCTATGAAGGAAATGATAGATTCAAATTGTTAAAAAAGTTAACAACTAACTGCAAATATGAGAACTTGAAAATGGAAAAAGGTGAAGATATTGCAAGCTATTTTTAGAGGGTTGATACTGCAATAAATGAAATCAAAAATCAAGGTGGTACTCTGACAGATGAAGATGTAATGGAGAATATTTTGATGACCCTACCTAATAGTTATAGTGATAAAGTCTCAGCCATTGAGGAAGTGTATGATCCTAAGAAGTTCACTAAAGAACAATTACTTGGCACCTTGACTGCATTTGAAATGAGGAAATTTGGAAAAGAAAAGGAGAAAATAGAAACAACCTTCCAAGCCACTAAGAAAAAAGATGATCCAGATAGTGAAGGTTTAGAGGGGTTTGAAACAAAATTTACAAGGAAGTTGAAGAAAGGTATTGGTAAGTACAGAGGTATGTTACCTTTTAAATGTTTCAGTTCTGGAAATATTGGTCACTATGCTTGAAGATGTCCAAATAGAGCTATAAACAAGTAGAGAAGAGACAATAAAGATAACAAGGATAAAAAGTTCAAGATATTCTACTATGTTAGAGAAGATGCTATAATTTCTGATGATGAATATGATTTTTAGGGTGATAATGATGAATGCTTTTTTCTAGCCTTAGAGAATAAATCAATTTCTACTAAACATAGAAGATGTGCAAGGGAAAGTGGTCCAAAGAATAATAAGGAAGAGATGGAAGGTACTTTGGTTACTTCCTTTCATACTAGACAAGATGAAGACTATTGGATGATTGATAGTGGTTGCTCAAGTCATGTGACTAGAAAAAAAAAGTAAGTTTACTAAACTTGAAAAAATATGATGGAAGATTAGTTATGTTTGAAGATGATTCTAGTGCAAAGATTGTTGGAAAAGGATTAATTAGTTTTGATGGAAAACATAGTACTGATGATGTCTATTATGTTAAGGGATTAAGGCATAAAATTTTGAGTGTTGGGAAAATGTGTAGCAAAGGATTCAAGCTTTTGTTTCAAGATAATACTTGTGAGATCATAAAAGGGTCCATATCTATGGAAACATTTATCAACTTAAGGGTGCTGATGGTCAATGCCTTGTATGTCAAGTTAATGAAAGTTGGCTATGGAACCAAAGGATGGGACATGTAACTTTGATAATCAAATCAAGATTAGTTCAAGAGAGGTTGTCTGGGATTTTCCTAAAGTCACAAAGCCTTCCAATACTATTTGTAAAAGTTGTTAGTTGGGAAAACAAACAAGATGCAACATTAAAGGAAAAGAACAATCAACTACTGGAATGATGGAATTGATTCATATAGACCTCTGTGGTCCCATATGAATAGGAAGTCTTAATGGTCATAGGTATTTCATGCTCCTTATTGATTATTATTGTAGAATGAGATGAGTTACTTTTCTTAGGGAGAAATCTCAAGCTTTGCCAATAGATTTAAAGTGTTCAAGAATATGGTAGAGAATGAAGTGAACTTGAGAGTCAATTTTTTAAGGTTTGATAGAGGTGGATAACTCACTACTAGTGAGTTTAATACATTTTGTGAAGATAATGGTATAAAGAGACATTTTTTTGCTCCTAGAACTCCTCAGAAGAATGGAGTTGTTGAGAGGAAGAATCAAAATGTTCAAGAGGCTTCAAGGACTATGATGAAAGAAGTAAATCTACCCAATGTATACTAGAGAAAAGAAATCCAAACTACTATTTATATTCTTAATAGAGTTCAGATCAAAGACAACAACACAAAGACTCCTTATAAACTATGGACTAGAAAAATTCCTACGTTAAATACTTTAAGGTGTTTGGAAGAAGATGCTATATTAAAAGAGATGATGAGAACCTTGGAAGTTTTGATGGTAGATATAATGAATTTGAACTAAATGAACCTATCTACGAACAAGTACATGAAGAGAATAAGAAAGAAGAACATATTGAAGAAGAAAAAGCTCAAGAACCTACTCCTAAGACCCCAAAATATGTACAAAAAAATCATCCTGAAGATCAAATAATTGAAGATAAAAGTGAAGGTGTAAAGACAAGAAGCAAAGTGATGGAAGTTGAGGTAAATCTATGTTTACTTTCCAAGATATAACCTAAAACAGTGAGTGAAGCATGCAAAGATGGAAATTAGATTAGAGTAATGAAAGAGGAGTTGCAACAGATAGAGAAGAATCAGACATGGGAATTGGTTCCTAGACATGTAAACAATAACATAATTAGTACAAAGTGGGTGTTTAGGAATAAGCTAAATGAGAATGGTGAAGTTGTAAGAAAAAAAGCAAGACTTGTATGTAAAGGTTATTCATAGGTTGAAGGAATATACTTTGAGGAGACATTTTCCTCGGTGGAAAGAATGGAGGCTATTCATATGTTCTTGGCATTTTCTAATCGCAAATATTTCAAGGTATATCATATGAATGTTAAATTTTCATTCTTGAATGGATAATTGGAAGAAGAGGTGTACATGGAACAAATAGAGAAATTTTAGTTATCAGATAAACCATACATGGTTTGTAAATTGAAAAAGGAAATATATGGATTTAAATAGGCTCCCAGGGCATGGTATGCAAGGTTGGACATGAATTTGAAAAAAATAATGGTTCAAAAAAGGCTCCACAGATAGTAATCTCTATTTCAAGGTTGAAGGAAAAAAAATGTTGATAGTAGTTTTGTATGTTGATGATATCATCTTTGGAGGAAATGAATGTATGTGAAAGAGATTTGTAGAGGAGATGCAAAAAGAGTTTGAAATGTCTATAATTGGTGAGTTGAGTTTATTCCTTGGACTTCAAGTGAATCAAACTGATAAGGGCATATTCATTTCACAATCAAAGTATGTTAAATAATTATTGAATAAGTTTGGAATGGATGACTCCAAACCGGTCTGTACCCCTATGGTGACTAGATGCAAATTGAGTAAAGATGACAAATCTGCTAAAGTTGATTAGAGCATATATAGATCTATGATTTGTGGACTATTATATCTTACTGCTACTAGACCAGATATCATGCATGCAATATTTTTAGTTGCCAAATTTCAAGAACAATCTAAAGAAGCACATGTTACAGTTGTGAAGACAATATTCAGATATCTAAAAGGCACTCTAAATTATGGCTTCTGGTATCCTAAGGATATTGATTTCACTTTGAATGCTTACACTGATGCAGATTGGGCTAGTTGTGTGGATGATTGGAAGAGTACAAGTGGTCATGGTTTCTTTCTTGGAGGAAGATTGGATTCATGGCTAAGAAATAAATGTGATTGAAATTCTTATCCACTGTAGAGGCTGAGTACATTGCTACAACATCATGTTGCACATAGGTATTATGGATGAAATAAACATTGAAGGACATAAGAGTGATGTGCGATGAGCCTATCCCTATCTTCTGTGATAATACAAGTGAAATAAATATTTCAAAGAATTTAGTAATGCATTCAAGGAAAAATAACATATCTATTAGATATCACCTGTTGAGAGAAAAGGTATTTGAGAAGGAATTCATGTTGGAGTATGTGCCTACAAAGGATCAGATTGTTGATATATTTACTAAGGCTCTTCCAAAGGATACTTTTGAGTATCTTCGAGAGAAGTTGGGGGTTATTACCCCTCACTCTTCAAACTAGGTGCACATGGAGGTGCATTAGTCTAGTGGATTTGTAGATTCTTCATTTGTTTGGACTGATAATTGGGGTCTACTCCTCAGGGGGAGTAGGAAGTATCATTGTTGTAGTATGAGATGATTGGATGAAATCCTAAGGGAGAGTGATCAAAACTTTTGGTCTTTTCCATTGATGTGAAAGGGGGAGATAGAGTTGTGTGTTTCCATCAATGACAAAGGGGGAGATTATTGAAAGTATGAATGAGTATGGTGGTGTTGTCATTAATGTTTTCATTGATGTTAACATAGTATAGGTTGTTGTAGAGAAAGGAAACAAGTGATTTTAGGTTTTACATGTATAGTTTAGATACTGTTGAGATGTTGTGATTATATGGAGCTATCTTTATGGTGTTGCATGTGTGCTGATATGATGAGTTACCAAGTGCTTTTGAGAAATAGTGAGGAAAAAATTGTGTGTGTGTTCAAAATGTGCACTGGTTTGTGCTCTATATTTATTTTGTATTGATCCTATGCTTGTACAGATCTAAAGTATTATTTATGGGAATCCTTGGGTGATATATCCTAGATTAGAGCTTTTGGTTTGATGAAGAGTAAAATTTGTGTTCACCAGTTTGTGAAATTGTCTCTAGCAGAGTGTTTTTTTGTGGATTGGGAGAAATGTTTCTACTCCATAGTCCTCCCCTCATTTTTTTTATGCCTTGCAGACCTGGTAGAAGGATTGTAATGATGTTTCCATGTTCTTTTAAAGGTGTTCGTTGTTTGGTGCTCTAGAAGACTTGTTTCAAAGTTGTTGTTTGTAAGGTTGAAGTTGGTATAAATAAAAGTTGAGATGTTAAGAATTGAATGTAGTGAACATGCCACAAGTGTGAGAAGAAAGAGTGTCTAGAAGTGAATTAAGTTAGTAGTAATTTAATGTGTTAGACTCTTAATAGCAGTGAGCTGATGGTGTCTACAATCTTTTGATCAAGGTTGCAGATGTGTGTAATTTTCAGTGGTGGATCCTCTATTATCCTTTTGTATTTGTAGGCTGTGATCCTCCTTGTTGGTCAGTGAGTCCTATTTATAGGCATTGAGCCTTGTATCCGAACATTGAGTCCTATCTTTGGCAGTGATCCTCTTTGTAAACAGTTTTGTAATTACTTTATATTGTGAGTTAATCCTCACCATGTTTTTTCCCTTATTGAGTTTTCCATGTAAATATGGTGTTTCTTGTGTTGATATTACTTTCTATTATTTTCACTTCAATCTCATAATTAATAATAGATTAAAGTTAATGTGGAGTTAATGATTGTTTGAGTTTTGTGATTAGATTGATGACAAATAATTAACCCCCCTGTTAGTTGTCTTGTTCCTTTCAACACCATAATATTCTACTTGACATTCTACATTTTTTAGATATTGGCTAGGAACTTCAAATATCAATAATTAACATGCAAAAGAAACAATAGAAATTATCTTTTCCAAGAAAAGTTAAATGATTTATATCCTCAATTGTACCTTAAAAATTCCTTGTCTCATTATAAGAGAGGCGATGATGCATTCAAAATACATTCACTAGAATTTTTAAAGAAAACATAAGAATGATATTATATAATAGGGCCATGCAATTAGTCAAGAGATTAAGAGCACCAAGACTACCAACTTATTAAAATAAAAATATGATACTACATCAAGTGAAAGTTCAATATTGCCACTCAAACAAGATCTTGAAATATTTATGTAGAGATGTTGCCCCATGTCTTGTTGTTGTTGTAAAATGATTATTTTCATGTCTTTCTTTCTCTATATAAGAATAAAATGTAGATTATAAATGCATCATTTATTGTTCTACCAAGAAAGGTCACAATTTGACCCTTGTCAAAAATTAGAAAATAATATGGGTAGGTGGTACCATCATGAAGGACATAATGAATAAGTTCTATTTAATTTTCCAAAATATCATGAATTAATATAGAGATTATTCTCTATACTCCAATTTAAATCCATCATGAAGTTCAATATAGCTATGGTATCAAATTAAATGGTTGACAAAGGATAACTTGTCCACTTGAACAAGAATGCATAGTGGTGTTTTACCAACCAATCTTTTCTTCTAGTTGGGTTGGGGAAGAGGTTATTAGCCTTGAATAAATTATGAAGTGTATCATTAGATATAGTAATCAACAGGTGGATATGTAGGAAACTATTTTTATCATTCAATATTTTCCATTGATGTATAAGCTTCTAGGGCCTAATATGAATGATAAGAATGTAGCCTCATATGAATCAAATTTCTTTGAAGGAGAAGATACCTCTAAATTCAATGATGGTGAAGAACCTAAGGAATAAGAAAGTAAATATCCTAAGCATAAAGAAAAGGGAAAAAATATGACAAAATGAATTTATTGAAAACCCACTACTCCTACCTAAGTGCATGAAAGGAAGGTAGATCAAGCTAAGGGATTTTGAGCAACCAAATTTGAAAGGAAAAATAGAAGTAGAAAACAAGTATCTCATCAAGATCATCCTCTTTCATCCCACAATCCTCATGTTTCTTCCTCTATTGAGATCACACTTCCACCTACTATTTCTATCTCCTCTACTAATCAGTAAAATACCCCTATCTCCAAAACTACCTCACATAACAATGATGTTGTATCGACTATCATTCCCCACACACTCGCTTATTATCTATTTCCCATCATTTCTTATCATTAAGTTCCTTTTACTTCCTCACCTTCACATATTATTCCTCATCAATCATTATTCACCATCATTCCCACTACTCTTTTAATCTTTTCAAAAATTCCTTCCATATCACTCACCTTCTCCATGTTGATTACCATAGAATCCTCTTTCATTCCCCAAATCACTTAAGCCTTCCCTAAGAAAATTACAGCTAGTGTGATTTTAGAGGTTAAAAAGGAAAATTTTCTCAAACTAGTATAACTCAATAAGCTTATCATGAACACTTTAAGTCTTTATCATTAGAGGGTACTGATCAAGTATACAAGGAATTGGAAACCTAAGAAATAACTAGCATAAATGGAAAAAAACCCCATCTGGTTTAATATGATACCACTATTTAAAAAAACAAATTTTAAAGGTTATTAATGTAACATTGCAAAATCAATCCCTTTAAAAATGAACAGTGTTCTTGGTTTCTAATTACATCCTTTCTAATGAAAAGTACAAAAGTATGGGAAACTTGTAGGTCCTAAGGATCAATTTTAAAACCTATGGGAAAAAAATGGCTATAATAAAAAAGAGGTTCCTCAGTCCTCTCTAAAAAATAAAAATAAATAGGTGATGGCATAATAGTTCCATTGGTGGTATTATGAAGGAAAGAAGTGGATAATATTAGAAAATGAGATCTTTGGATCAACCCATGTAGTGATGGCTACGTAATATTTATGATTAAGGTTTCTAGGATATAGTTGAAGTAGTACAAATGTAAAAAAATCTATTGGGTATGTGTAGGATCAACATGGAAAACTAGGCCCTTAAGTGGCAAAAAAATTCAAAAAAATCAGAGTTAGGCAACTTGACATAAAAATTTGAATAAGTTATCTATATTATTTCAAAAATATGTAACAATAGAATCTATAGTAAATTGATTGTAGTTTCTAAACTATTAGGTTTATTTTAAAAAAATCTATTTGGTGAAAATTTGAAATTTCAATGTGATACTTAAATTTGGGAAATAATAAGTAGGCATTTGTTTGACCACCCTAACCATAATAAAATGATAATATTATTTTATAAGAATTTACTCAAGTAGAGGGACCATAAATGTGATGCATATTTTTTGTAATTTTTCCAAGTAAATAATTAATTATGATTTTTTATTACAAATTTTAAAAATATAAAACATGTATGTTTGACCACCTTAACTTGATCAAAACTTCATGAAATTCAATTTTTCTTTTTAATTCTATAGTATGTGAATCATAGAATGTGATTCATGTTTTGAATTCAAAAAATGTGATACCATTTGAAAGCTATAGATGTTTTTCAATCAACCTATCAATCAACATTTTAGTCATAATTCAAATAGAAACTGAATAATAATTATTTAATAATTTCAAAGTAAAGCATAATTTATATTGGTGGAAAGATGAGAATCTCCTTTTAAAACCCTTTTCATTTCATCAATTTTAGGTAAAAATAATTCGTTAGCCACATACCCTACAAAGACCCATCATATTGCCACTTTTTGGCCCATCATGATCCTGCACATACCCTATTTTATTTGGGGAACAATATGAATACTCTACTAGATGATTGCAAAGGGAATGAAAAGTTCCATTTTTAGTTTTTTCTAAAAATTTAAGTCATATGTATGTTACCTCTTGAATTATGGTAGAAGAGAATATTTTAAGAAAATAAGATTTATGTGAATCATATTAATGGATTCAAGCCATGAAACATAGAAGAGAAAACCTTGGGAAATCTTAATAGGAGGAATTGCATTTAAAGTCCTAGGTAAATGATATTGCGGGTAGTTGTGCTAACTTATTAAGTATCTTGATTGGATATATTGTTGATGATATTTCTAAATTCAATGGTAATCCACTCTACTAACAATGGAAATTGTTATTATATTGATATTCTCGTCAGGTTCCTTTGAAGGAGGATAATTTTTATAGCAAGTGCTACATTTTTGTCCAAAATCAAGAGTGTTTTAGGATGAATCTCATGCTAGGAAAGTTTTATATAATGTTGTTATAAAACACTAAGTTATAAAATACATACTAGAAAAGGTCTTACTCTATATGATATTACTCATGCATTTAGTGTGTTCATGATTTCTATAAAAAAAGAACAATTCTAGAAACAAGAAAATTGTTGAAGATGATGTGTCATGAGTCAATTTTAGACATACCTTCATTTTTTGTAGATTGATTTATTTACTAATATATTTTCTTAGGGGTGAATTCCATGTCTCCTATTCTCTAGTTTCTAGGAAGACATTTTGTCGTATGATCCTAATTTGAGACTTGTGCTGAATTTGTCAACTGATCTAATACTTGTCCTCAAATGTGTTTTCTCTCTAATAGAGGTTTAAAAGGTGTTTTTTTTCTTTTTCAATAGAGGTGGAAGTGTAATAGAAATTAGTTAGAGGTAGATGCATATTATTTTATATTACTCTAGGATTTAAATTCCAATACAATAAAGACCTCTTTTGTTGGATTATTCAGCCCTTTATTGCATAATAATCTTTCATGCCTCCTCTATAAAAGGAAATCATATTTTCTTGCAAATTTTAGTCTAGAGATATCATAAATTGTTTAGCTCGACTATTTTAAACTTAATAAAAAAAAAAATTGTTGACTGGTTCAACTTGTTGTTTCAAATAGTTTTCATTGTTCTTTTTAATTATTATATAAATTTTAGTTGTAGTAATGATGAATTTATTTTATTTTTATGGGTCTCTAGCTTATACCAATTGTGATAATTTATTGATTACAACATTCTTTGTATGGTTATTCTAAACATATTTTTAATTTATTTTGATTGTAAAGATTTATTTAGGCTAGCTTAGATCTAGGTATTTAGTGAATTTTCATTTTCTTAGAGTATTTATTTCTTTGAATATTTCAATATCTTTGTGGTCTTGTAAGTCCCTTTGATTAAACAAAAATAGTTTATATGTGGGATATGTCTATTTTAATTATTGAACTTTCATTGTGATTTTCCACAAGATTTTTAATCCTTCCCATCTTATATATATATATATATATATATATATATATATATATATCATTAGTTAGGAAAAGCATCATTTGAATTTTTTTGGTAAGAATCCTTTTTAAATATTTGATTTGAGAAATACATGGGTTTTCAGTAGTTTATAGTAAATCATATCAAATTTCTCATCAATATTCTAGTTCAAACATTAAAGCCCCTTGTTAAAACAAAATATATTGAATTACTGAATTATCTTGTAAGGTCAAGACCTAAAATTCAAAGCATTGGGTTAGTCGTTCTCTAATTCATTAGTATTTTATTCCTTTGAAGAGATATAAATTACTAAATATTTTATTTGATTTGTTGTGTGTGAAAAGAACCATCAACATTATTTTTTTCTAACAAAGAAGTATCCAAAAAAAAAAATTAGACCAAACAAAATTTTAAAATTGTTACAAAGAGAACTAAAGGATCAAATTTAATTTTAGGTGTATTTAGCTTCATATTTATACATCAATTAGGTCATCTTGAATAAATGCACAACTCAAAAGGTTTTTCAGCTTAAATCAAAAGTTATTTTGGTGCGTTAAACAAATCATAACAAACATAGATTAGGTCAGCCTAGACCTAATAAAGAATGCTTTAAGATAAATAGTGCATAACTCTGTTGACCAAAATAATTTTGATCTTTTGTCACTTAGATAACTCAATCAGATCACACAAACTTGCTGAAAACACGTTTATAGCTATAATAGACACTCTTGAGCAACATATCAAAAATTCATTGTATTTCCTTTACTAGGAGGATTTCCATATCAAAATACTAGATTAGTGTAGACACAAAATTTACTTAGCCAGTTACCAATCAATGAAAACAAACTCAAAGGTCACCTTCTTCATTCTTCCAACAATCTCCCAATTGGTCACTAATGGAAACATGTCCCAAAAATATGAGACTTGATCCAAAACAAAAAATTGTGTAAAACTAATGTGCTCAACTAGATTTAGCATATGTATAAGACACAAACACATAAAATAATATTATTTATACATAATCTTCCCCTCTTCTCCCCCTTTGAAATCAAGGAAAAAGGAATAGGAAAAGATAAAAAAAATTCAAATCAAGAACTGGGGGCACCCTATAACTCCTTGAGAATCACTTCCCAAGCTAGATTTCCCTTATCCCAATCTCCTTTTTCCCTAGAAAGAGTTTTATGCAGAGATTCTAATTCCACCAAGAATTCTTCTTCTTCTTCCAAAGTGGATGGAACAATGTTCATCTTGTCAAGTTCTTCTACTTCCATCAATGTATTTGATATAGAGACATGTTTGGACATATCCAGGTCTCCAAGCTAGGCATAGCATCTCATAGCATCTTCCTTCTACATCTACATGATGAAATTTTTTCTCTAAAGATCTGAAATAGAAACCCACATAACATAGTTTCTATCATTTGCAATCTTATAATCTTTGGAGGCATCTGCAAGTTGAGACTCAATCGATTCCATTAAATCCTTGATACCTAAAGTGGCTTTTGACCACTTCATGTAGTTTAAAAACAATTGGGCTTCTTCATCACATTCTCTTACTTCTTTCAAAGTTTACAAAGCCTTATCACGTGTAGTTGTATAGTTGTCTTGTAGAAACAATAGTCTTTCCTCTAGTAGAATCAACTCCACTTCTTTTGTAGTTTGTACCTTTAGGTTAGATGCGTACTCTTTGACTGAATCAATGATAAGCCTAAAATTTTCAATTGGAGCTAAAGAGTTATCTATTGTAACACTGAGGGTTGTCTCCTATAATGATTTGATAGCTTCATTTATCAATTCATTTCCCTTTTGATATTACTTTGCAACTTCTTGTGTGACAGAGCTAAGAAAAGTATTGCATAGTTTTATTTTGTCACTAGGTGTAATCTTTGTCAAGTCCACATACCCTCGATGTGATGGAAAATAAACTAGCTAGGGTGGAAGCACAGGTTGAAGTATAATTTTCCTTGAAAGAAGACCTTTAAGGGTACTTCTGGATGATTTGCTAGATGAATTTGACATTTCAGGGCCTTTGGAAAATTCCCCTGAGCTCTTCTCAGCTGGAATGGCTTTCTTGTCTTCCTCTTCTTTTATTCTTCCTTTTCCTCTTCTTCTTCTTTTTCTTCTTCTTCTCTAGATGAATTTCTAGAGGACTTGTCTCTATTTTCTTTCTCCCTTCTATCCTCATCATCCTTGTCATTATTCTTCTTTTTTCCTTACTCCCTTCACTTTCATATTTTTATTTCTCCTCCTTATTTTTGGTAGATTCTTGATGTCCATTTTGCTTATCATCAAAGTGATCTTTATGTTGATCACCTAACCTTTTTTTGGTAATTTCTTATGTGTCAGTTGGAGGGGTAAGGGTCTCTAAAATACCAAGTGTCTCATCAATAGTCTCCAAGACTAGATTATCCATTAATTCCATAATAGTAGCATGTTCCTATGCCTGAGCTATGTGGGATGAAGAACTAGTTCTTCTCCCATAACTCCTTGCTAATTATCTGATTACATCCTTACTTTTTCCATATGGTCTTCTTCTTTATTCATTAACATATAAACTCTCTATTTGACTCTAAACAATGTAGAACATTCTTTAAGTAGAATAGAAGCTTATATCTCTAAAAATGTGGAACTAATTGATTTTAAGGCTTCATTTCTCATCTTATATTCAATATTTATTGCCTTTTTCCTTCTAAGTACCAATTATTTCCAAACACTTTCCATAACTTTGGACTGTATGGTCTCCATAATTCTATTACAGATAACTATATACTGAATAAATGCATTTATGATGGTTTCTTTCCCTTTATGTTTAACCTTATCATATAAATCAGTAGTTGGAATAAGGTCATTAATTATCAATAATATTATTTACCAAGGCTCCTAGATTTAGAGCTAGATGATCACTTACTAGAGTGTATCTAGGCATGGCCTCCATAGGGTTAGATGATCCTTCTTCATTATTCTTTGAACATGAATCCTATAAGTTTCCTCCTCTTCTTTTGTCTCCTCATCCATAGAGATGTCAACTCTAGTTTTACCTCCTTCATGGGAGGTACTACTCTTTTTGTTTCTTTTCAACTGATGCTCTTGTTCTTTTCCAAGTTCTATTTATTCCTCAACATCACTCAAATTTGGTTTTTGGTTGGCCTTTTGTTTTACTCTTCTTCCTCCTGAAGAAGAAAATGGTGCAACAGGAGGTGTGGCATTTATTTTAGATGCTCAAGTACTATGACCGGTAGGGGCGTGAACATCAACTAATACATTGGGAATCTATTCTTTCCTCTTTCCCTTCTCAATATTAGTAGTACTTGGAGTGGAAGTAGTTGAAATAGGTGTTGGTGTAGCACTAGAAGATAGTCTTCTTGATTTCTTAGGTACAGAGGACTCTTCAACAAATTTAGTTTTTCTTTCATCAATATCCTATTGGAATATGTTGTCATTGATGTCAAAAGGGGATCAAAGAAGATGTGCATTGATCCAGTGTAGAAGTGCTTATAGCTGTCACTGATGTCAAAAGTGCAGATCATGCAAAAGCTTTTCATATTCCTGATAGCTTAACTGGTTGTGTGCTCAAGTGATGTACATGTATGTGTATCATGTGTTACAAGTTCAAAATATGCTTTGGTATGTGCTTTGCATGTCTATTATTTTGATCCTATGCTGGTGTGGATTTGAAGTGTTTTTTAAGGACATCATTGAGTGATACACCCTAGATTACAACTTCTGGTTTGATGAAGAGTGAATGTTGTGATCACCATTTTCTGAACTAGTCTAAAAGAGTTGGTTATTTGTGCATAGGCGAAATGTATCTTCTTTGTAGTCCTCTGCTATTTTGTTTCAGGTCTTGTGGATCTGGAAGAAGGTTTATAATGGTGTTATCTATGTCCCTTCAAGAGTATCCATGGTTTAGTGCTCCAGCATAAAGATTTTACTGAGCCTCTAGTAAGAATGGTCCAATAGCCTGCTCCACATTTCTTGCATATTGAATATATTTTTCTATGGAATGGAATTTATTTGGAGAAATTTCTAAAGATAGTATGATCCACGTTTGAGCCTCTAGTATGAAGATTTGAGTGAGTTATGTTTATCAGAGTGAAAACTTTTTTTTTTTTGTACATTTGGTGGTGACTTGGGGAATGCATTATGTTCCACATTCCTCTGCATTTAATACTTTTGGTCTGCGGTTTTGGAATTAGGTTTTTAATGTTGATATGTGCCCTCAAGTCAAATGGTTCATGATTTGGTGGTCCACAATAAATTTGGATCATGAATGAAGACTACTCGTAGAAGGCCTTTGTCGACAAGATAATGCATTAATGGTAAGATTTTGATTAGTGTCTCTTCGACATAGCAATAACAAGCCCATGGGTATTTTTTATGAGACCATGTGGTGTCAATAGGAATTCTTAATATGTATCCTCGATATGGTGAGTGTGATAATAGATGTGGAATCCTGCAAGGTCCACATGGAAATGAGATCTAGTGTGATGAGGATGATGTATAGTCAGAAGAGGAATAGAACAAAGGAATGTGGTAGTGACATGGACTGATGGACTCCACCATGGTAGGATACTAAGCTATCTTCATCAATGTGATATAGGCACATCGCTAGAACAGATATGGATGTTTCCCCGAAAAAGAAATAAGGTCTTATGTGGACCCAATAGAATGATGTGCATAGTGAAGGTGAACATATGGCAATCAATAATTCATTATTTTGCATGTTTTTTCAAAACAACACTTGATCAAGGCGCGAAAGGAGAAGATCGATAGCTAGTGTTCAAACATTAAGATCTACAATGGTCAAGTCAATGTGAATATGGGTTTCTAAGTTAGTGACCAAGAATAAACAAAATGAGATCACTCATCCATCCCAATAATAATTTAATAGAGGAGATTCGATCTACTGGTTGGTAGATAAAAGGAGTCTTGATCATTCAAGACCAAATCAGATCGAATGGAGGAGAATACATTGAATGCATATCAAATTTTGGGGTTAGAAAGAGAGAAAATTTTGGAAAATTCTCTATAGCAAAAATAAATGTGCAACTCGCTCGATGTAGAGGTATGGTCATATCTGATAGACTCTATCAGATGAGCTGGACAATGGTGCAAGGGTCGAGATGAACTAAAAACTTTGAAGGAGAAACCCTAATAGATGAGTAACTAGATTGGACAAATAGACGGTGTGTGAATCTCGAGGAGAGATATGGCAAATGTGTAGAGAATGGAAGAGAGAAGATATACTGAGTATTGTTGATGAAGATGAATCGGTAATATGAGTTTGTTGTCTACAATTGTATGAAGAGTTGAATAGAGCTACCTATAATTAAAGCATGTGTGGCATAGAAAATTGGACACTCTTTGAAAAAGAGACAATTTAATGCATAATTTGGACCTACTTTTGAGTACCCTTGCATTAATCATTCTTTAAAATAACATTTATTTGCCCCTAAGATCCATTATTTTTTATCTAGAGGCCCATTTCACTTAAAAATCATATAAATCCTGACAAACAATACTTAATTAATTCATATCTTAAAAACCCACCTCCAAAAACTATAAGTGGGACCCATTCGCCACCTTGGGTGAATGAGTCCCCTCTTGTGGGACCCATTTGCCAAGGCTGGTGAATGAGTCCCTTTTGGGGAAAGTTTCAATTTTGATTGGGAATTTCACCAACTTAATTCAATTTTTTAGTGGATGTCAGCCTCTTAGGTCTAAATAATAGGAAAATTATGTATTAATTCCTATAAATACACATTTTATATCATTTTTCATGTCTCCTAGTCATTTTTACAAAGTAATTTCCAAAGTCAAGTGTTAAGAATCTTCCACAAGAAGTTTCATTAGCATTTCTACAACAAAGTTGAAGGTTTTGGACATCAAGATAGGGTTTGTGTAAGTCTTCAAGATCACTTATCATTCAATATCCTACATTACAAAGAGTTGATCATGGATTCCTATGGGTAATCATGGAGAAATCTAGGTTGAGGAGATGCAACTAGCCATCCAATCACACCTTATGACTTGTTTCCTAAGTGATTCCATCTTCCATTTTCTCTCCATTTTCATATTTAAGGTTTGCACACCATTTAAATTCATTTGAAATGTTGTAGGGTTTCTTAGATTGAAGTTTTGCAACATTTCAATGTCATTTACTCATCTTATTCTAGCACATTAGAATAGGGTTTTACTTCACTTTAGATTTTCCTAGTCTTAGACACACTTAGGGCTAGGGTTTTATGTAGATTTTGTCCACTCAAGGTTTAATTACCAAATTATGGATTTGACCAAGGAAAACCCCACATCAAAAAAATAATATAAAGTTGTTTTGCATGTATTTTTTGGAGATTCAAATCTAGGTTTCCATTAAGAAGTGTTGTGCAGGTGACATAGTGTAGCTTTAAAACTTGAATTTGCATAAAAAAGAAAAAGGACTGATTCACCATGGATAGTGAATGAGTTCCATTGGAGGTTCCTATTCTTCATGCCTCAATGTTGAAACTATTCTAGCAAAGCACAAACTAGTTACAACCCTAATTGCATCTTTTTTTATTATGAGTGACAAGTCTAAACATATGAATTTCTCATGTATTCTGCTAAAAACATATTTCACCCACTTATCTTCATAACAAGAATTAGGAAACTAATTCCACACATCCAATTTCTTCATCATTAGACTATCATACTATGGCTTCAACTCAATATCATTTCTAGTTAGAAAATTTCCCTATGTTCTACTAGCTTCAAGTGGTCATACTCATTCATCTACATATGAATGTATATCCACACATTATCTATGTACATTACACCACTAGGAACCTAGAGAATGCGCCTTCAAGATCTATTTCCATATTTTTTTATGGGTTCTTCTTGAACTTTGATCTTGGTCACTCAAGTACATCAATTTGAGGAGTATACATCTTCAACTTCCTTCAAAGTTGTGTTTGTACAAAATTGATAAATACCATTGAAATTCTTTGGTAGGGTTTGGCACAATGCACTAGAATTGCTTCAATTCTTGTTTTCTCTGCTCTCCACTTCAAATGCTTGATCACACATGAATTTCCAATATGAAAGATAGAATAAAAACACTTTTCCAATGACCTAATGTGCAATAATTTCTATAGATAAAGTTAGGTCAAAAAATATGTCAAATTCTCACTTTAACATCACAAGAACCTGAAAACATTCCATAGATCTCTGTAAAAAGAGATTTCATGCTAGATATTTCACATCTTTGGTAGGGGGTTGGTATTTTTTCTGCTAAAGCTCCCCCTAAGCCAATGCTCTCTATCTAGTTTCTATAGGAAACATCCACACCAGGATTTGGCATAGAATCATTATTCACCTCATTCTCTACCTTTTTCTTCCATATCTTGTTCATCTCCTTCATCTAAAATGGATCAACCTTCTTTACCGAATAAATCTTCTATTTTGAACTATAGGATTTCACATTCTTACTTCTTAAGAACTTAGGTATGTGTCCTGGTTTATTACATTTATAACATATGACACCATTTTGTTGAACAAAATTACCTCTTTCCATTTTAGATCTACATTGAAAATCCTTATGTAGAAACCCATTTCATGTATAATAGTAACAATTGAGTGATTGTTATATATCATACCACTATTGTCACCATTCATCATCTTGAATTCTACACTCACTATCCTTATGACCAAATCTATTTCATGTATATCACTAACTGAAAAATGATTGAATGTTCTTATTCATTTTTCTTCAACACTTTACAACTCTATACACAAATTTATTTCAAGAATAGTAATAACCATTAAAAAATCAATACATTTATGTATTTGGTTGTCTAATAGGTGGTATTTTGAAAAATTTCTTCTGGTATTAGGCATTTTTGATATTTCTCTTCTTATCTCCAACATTGTTTTGAGTCTAATTCTCCTTTAAAATTTATCCTTTTTCAAACCCTAACCCTTCTATTTCATTTGAAGTTTTTTGAAATGCAAGTATATCATCAAGCAAGGTGGAGCCCTTCTTCAATTTGTCCTTCTAACTCTTTGTTTTCTCCAAATATTTCCTAAAAGACAACTTCTTCATGAAGTCTTGAACATTTTTCAAACTTGTCTTTCAATTTGGAATTCGGGCAATATTTGTAGAACCAAGATCCTAGTACCTGCAAAACACAATAAACAAGTTACACATTAGAAGATTTAAATGAAAGCTAAGATCTAAGTTACCCATAAAATCCATTAGCAATGCTCAAACTAGGAAATAAATTGAAGAACAAAACAAGAAAGCAAATGAAATCCTAATTAAAAATGCAAACTCTTCATCCCATGCGGGAATTGGTGCCAATTTGATGTGAAAATTGGCCCTTTCCCAACTCCTATGATGCAATTTTGATGAGCGATGAAGAGTGATCCACTTTTTTGAAGATTCAAGTGTGCTCCATGATGAAAAACCTACATAACCTAGATAAGATTTTGATAAAATGGATGAAGATGACAATTCTTGAGGATGAAATTGAGTATAATAAGTTTGCTCAAATTGTGGATGATTGTTGATGATCAAAATGAGGAGAGAAGCCTCTTATTTATAGAAAGACAAGATGGAGAAATTCCCAAAATTAAGCAATGTGGGACTAACTTTCAACCAATGGAAGATGCCACTTGTCAAGATGTGAATGGAGGAAGCTTGAGCACATTTTGGAGAATGTGCAAAGAGGGGGGAGATTCAAATTCAAAAGATGGCTTGAAGGATGAGGTGAAAGGTGAAGTTAATGCAACATGGGTCAAGAAAAGGACATGTAAGAGATTTTAAATGCTCTATTGGATGTACAAACCCTTTTGGGAGGATTTTTCAAATTTGGGGAATATTCCAATCATTGATGCCTTTTTGAAACAAAATAAATGATTTAATAAATTGATAGATTGATTTTCATGAGCAATTGGCAAAAGCTAGATGATTTGATGGATTAGGATTAAATTAATCAAGATTTGATTAATTTATTGAGGGATTAAATGATGTGACAATTTTTTTTACATGTATGGATTGATTTAAATAAAAGTTGAGAGAAAGATTAACATAGACTTAATTAAATAAAGATTTGGATTTATTTAATTAAAGAGGGATGAAGTTATTAAATTAAATAAAGATTGATTTAATTTAATAGAATGACTTTAGAGATTTAATTAAATAAAATGGATTATTTAATTAAAAGGTGGATTATAAAATTAATTAAATAAAATTGATTTATTTAATTAATAGGAGATGATGACTTAATTAGATAAAGTTGATTTATTTAATTAAGAGATGAAATGTGATGAATTTAATTAAATAGAGATTATTTAATTAAATGATTAGCAAAGGAGATTATTCAGGATGAACTAGTGTTAGTAAAATTAGGATTAGCTGTGATTGGCATATTTTCCATGTCTACATTTCTCCCCTCTTTGAAACAAAGTAATTACTATGTTGGTTCAAATAATAAATTGTCTTGATCAAAATTAAAAAATTCTCTTATTTTTTCGAATGCCCCACTGCTGCCCTAGCGAATGAAGAATTTTGTTGGTATACTGCCCCCTCGAGGGATCAAGTAGGTTCAATTTGAGGGCCGATCTTGCGACAAATAGGTTCAAGATTAGTTTAGCTCAAATGTTTGATGTAGACAGATTTGATGATTCAACCATGGGTAACCTCATGTCTACTTTGATATATTACACACTTGATCCTGATTTGTACTATGACAGTTACATTATTGATGATATAAATGAGATGATTATGATTTTTATATGTAATGGATGATATGATGATGCATGGATGATAAATGTATGGTTTATGAGATGCTTAGAATAACCGGTCTATATTATGCAATGCATGCGAGATGATCAATGTTTCTTATATGATATGATATGATATGCAGATGGTTTGTGGATGCAGGATGAATGCATTAGTGATGATTTATAATTAATTTTTAGGGTACCATGTTAGTGAGAAGGGAAGTAAGAAGAAAATAAGATGATGACAAGAGACACCAACAAGCCAACTTTATTAGAGATGATGATAATGATGATGATGATGATTTGCTTACCAAGGAGTTAGGATTTGCAAAGGGCCAAATTACCTTATGTTTGATAACACACATAGGCATGATGCATCAAGGTATTAAGAACCAGGATGGTGTGGCACCTAGTGTGATGGAATTTGACTTGAAAAATAGATAGGAGTTTTCTTGTTCACACCTGACATACATAATCCTTGCTAGGATGCACCTAACAAAGAAAGTATTCACCAAGTTATATTACAAGAACATCCAACAAGCATAGTAGACAAAAAGATAATGATCAATGCCCCATTCCTTTCTCTCTAGATCATTTTGATTAGACATCATCGAGATGTCATTGAAATGAGTGCAATAAGATAAATCAAAAAGAAAAGATCAAGTACACAAAAAAGCCAAATGTTCTTCATACCACTAGCCAAAGGGATGTGTTTTGATTAGGATAAGAATCCAAAGTAATATCCAAAATGATGGCCATTGTCAGAATAATATATCCTAGGACATGCATTGAATAGGATGATGATGGTTTGATAAGTTGTTTGATAGGCTTTTGATATAAGGTTGATTGACATGTTTGTGAATGATCAAGAGTTTGATTTTGCATTTAAAAGTTTGTTGTTTTGATTTTGATTTTACATTTAAAATTTTATTTTGCTAATTGTTGTGGTTTTTTCTATTTTTTTTTCCAAAGGGTGAGTGTGATGATTGATTTATTATGGATGAGATTATTGTGGGTGAAGAAAATGGAGAGATGGATTTTTTAAAATATTTGGATGTTTTTGATATTTTTTGAAATGTTTCAAGGCTATTTTTGTATATTATGAGATTTTATGAATGTTTTTGGATTTTGTGTCGTAGGGGTTGATCAAAGATTAGCCTTTCCTAATTTTAAGCTTAGAGACGATGTAGTTAGGATACCAATGTTTTTTATGTTTTCCAGATTCTTTGACCTGTTTTTGGATTTTGATATGTTTTGAATGTTTTTGGATTTTTGATATGTATTGAATGTTTTGGGATTTTTTGATTTTCTAATGTTTTTTTGGATTTTCTGAATGTTTTTGGATTTTTGCATGATTTTTATTATTTGGTTATGGATATGTCTAATGATATCAATGCTCTATTTTGGGATTTTGTTGAAAACCAAGCTAAGATTGATTGATCAAATCAATGACTTGATGATGATAACATTATTGCGGATACACAACAATGAAAGGATAGTGTTAAGCAACACAAGGATTAGGATGCATATCCCAAGATGATGAGGGATTGATTGGATTCGATTGATAAATATTTTGAAGCTTGATTTTGGAACAAAACATGTTTTAAATGTTTTGATGTGACGTTGAAGCACATGTTTGATGTGATTGATATTGATTGTTCAGATTGGTGTTCAATGAAAGATGAAGCTTGATAAGGAACATCTATTCATCAAAATATAACATGGGCTAATGATTTGGAATTTTTCTCACAAATACTTGACCACTTTATTTCATGTTTTCCAATGTTTGGATCACCTCATAAGTTGGAGGATATAGATCAAGAATTATTCCTAAAGCAAGATGTACATACCTGCCCCAGTGTCTAGCAATGTATGGAATGCCATGGATGGATGCATTGGATAGGTGTATGGATGGATGGATATGGTAAACATGCAAATGATGCCAAGGATTATCTTGCACTAGGATAAGGTGTTTGAACAAAGGAATGCTTCATTGGATAATGCTTCATGGCTCAGATAATGTTGGATCTAGGATAGGATCAATGAAAATGACCCATGTCAAGATGTTTACCATAAGCAAGTGTAAAGTGTACACCAAAATTTTACCAAGATCAAGATAATTTGGACTATGAACAATGGATTGGATAAATGGTTCATGGATGAATGGATTTATTATGGCTGAGGTGACTGGAATTTTTGATTTATTATGGATGGGATGAGATGCTTTCACCTGAATTAGCACATGTAGATGCTTGATTCTACACATGACACCTATTTTCCATGTTTTCATCATGGTACCTTCCCAAAGCGCCACCATAGTGGTTTTCACTAGAGGACAATTTTTTCTTTACTATATTCAATCCTTTTTCTACTTTTTTGGATTTTCATATTTTTTGATTTTTTTGTATTTTTCTGAAAGATTTTAAGCTCATGTTGAACCACCTAGTGGTATTGATGTAGATTCTTCTGTCATAATATGCCATTGATATCCTACTTGAAGAAGCTACTTTGCCAAGATAAATGCACTTGAAGGCAACTTTTGATATTGTTGATCTTCTTTATTGATATTGAAGTTAACTCTGTCTCTGTGTGTACATCGTGATAGAGTGCCTTCTGAATCCTTATGATGAAGGGTTGTTGCCAATACATGGTCAATGTGAGAATTGGATATCATGCATGGAGGTGTGGATGGAGTGTGTTTAGGGATAAAAGATGGATTGGTTGACAATTTGGAACCTTTGACTCTCCAAACTTGGGAAGATGAACAATGATGGGTGGATACGGAAGTGTGCATGGAATTAGGACCAACTGGTTGATATACTTTGTACGCCACTTGGAAAGCCTAGTTTTTCCTTTTTAGGCATCTTTGGTGGATAATTTTCCCTTTTGTATTTTTCCCCATAGTTTCTTTGACTAATGGAGTTTGATAGGGATTATCTTTCTTTGTATTCTTTGGTATCCATGTGTATTTGATTTTTCCTTCATGCTTTTCTTTTTTTTCTTTGACAACGTTCTTTGTGCTTTGATTCAAATATTTCTTTTGATATTGGTCCCAATTCATGGATGGGGTGATGGGTGGATAAAGATTCATGATGTGGCTAGTTGCAGTATTGGAATGTGTTTCATGATAAGGATTCTTTGTGCTCCCTATGTCGAAATTTTCTTGGGACATAGTTTCCCCAAGTATGGTGGTAGTAGTACCTTTGTTTCTTGATTCTACCTATTTTGAGATGTCTTGTTTAGTAAGAGTCCTTTGATAAGTGACCACTATGCATGACATTATTTCAATTTGCTGCTCTATTGACTCTAGAACATCTTTTTTATTCTAACTTCCCTCTTTGAGTGGATAATACTGGATATCTTCATACATGATGTCCTCAGTCTAAATTTGGGATATATCTTATCGTGATGTTGACAAATCAGTTTGACTATAGGAATCAATAACCCGCTCTTTTTGTGTAATAATGTCAGGAGTAAAGGAATCCTATTCTAAATGAAGATCATCTATATGTCCATCCAAATATAGCATCCCATGGGTAGGTGGAGGAGTATATGTTATGTGGATATGATCATCTTGTATAGATATGAGAGTGTCCATTAGATCATTGTAGTAGCTTGGGGATATACATTCTTGATCTTGAATGATTTGGGAATTTCTTTTGACATGCTTTGGATCAAGTTCTTGACATGGGTCAGTTTCAAAGTGTTCTTGGATGTCTTTATTAGGCATGTGAAATGGCTCAATATCCTCTTGATCTTTGAGTGGACTTGGATCAAATCTTGAGTTAAGGATCCCTTTAGTATCTATAACTATAAGGTCAAAGGATGTCCTCTAACTCATTAGATGATGTAGAGACATTTTCAATAGGATCTTTGGTCAATGGATAATGTATTATGTCAATACGATCAAATAATTCCAACACTCCTTGAAATAGATGACTAAAAGGTGGCTCTTGATGTATGGTGAGCTAGTCATCAGATGAGGTGGAAACATCTTCGATGTGCTCATTGATGGATAGGTCTTGATAATAATTTTCAACAATTGTGATGGAGCAATTATCAATGCTATCGCTAGTGATTCAATCCTGATCATTTTCCACAACAGTTATTATTTTTTGATCAATCAAGTCTTGGATGAGATTTTTGAGTTGAATACAACTTGATGTTGTGTGTCCATTTGTTTTTTGAAAATCAAAAAGGTGATTTTCATTGTACCATGGTGTTTTCACTATGGGCTCTTGTTAGTTGTCATAGGTGTGAATTGTGATGAGTTTTTCCTACACCAGTCTCTTCATGGTTGATTCATCTGATTCCCCAAGTGGTGTGTATTTCCACTTGTTACCTTGTGAGATTTAGGTTGATGGCTTTTTCTACACAACAACTCAGAAAATATGCAAGTGTCCTATCTCTCTTGTAAGGTAGATATCTATTAGAAAGCCTCAAAAGATAACCCCAAGGTCTCGAATGTTAGGTCTTGACAATGCAGAAATAGCTCATATAATATGTGAAAATGTTGGTAATCACAAGGGGAATTACATAGCAATGACTAGAAGTTTCAAAATCTTCATATTTTGTAATATTTTGATGCCTTTAATCCTAAAACTAACCTACATTTTTAAAGAAATGGAAAAAGCTAAAAGGGTTCGAAGAGGTTTGTTGAAAGTAAACTAATCCTAAGATCAATAATGTAGATGACTTAATACTTGAATTGGACCAATCCTTTAGGAACTAAATCTACTAAACCCAAATGAAATCCTACAGTATCACAAAAATAGTGCAATCTTCTAAGGAATGTAAATATTTCTAAATCATGAGCATCCACTCAAACCAATCTTGACGATGGAAAATGAATAAACCCTCACAAATGAACTTAGCATATGATATTCAAGCCTAGGCTAACTTTACATAGTAGCTTACAATTAGCAAATTGCTAAAAGTATGGACCTGGGATCACTCAAACACCTCAAATATTAAATCACAAATAATATTGTATAACATTTAACTCTAAAATCTAACATGAAAATGATAAATTTGTAGGAATTTGAAAGATATAGAATAACTAGAACCATATAAAATGATACAACACAAGAAAGATCAACAAAAGACAATGTCTTTACTTATATTGTATCACCCAAATTTACAACAATTCAGTATTCTCAATGATTCAACACTTGCCCTCAAAGAAATTCTAACATCTAGCTCAACTACTACTATTAAAATGATGCTCAACTTTCCTAACAATGTCTAACCCTCTAGAATGAAGTAAGAGCTTCAATTTATAGGCAAGAATCCACTTGGGCATCCCACAATAGGGCTCACAATTATGGGGTATCCATGCATTCAGATTTGCTAGGTCAAGGTTCGCCATGCAAGGTTGGCTGAGTATAAATCTGGAAAAAGGACAAAAAAGGCCGCCATAACCCCCTAGTGGGGCCCAAAGGCACCTTCAAACCCCTGAACACACTCTATTTTAGGATTGTAATGGAAAAAAGCTACTTCCAGCCTACTTGCCATGATTCCTATGTGGAAGTAACTTGTTTAGGCCCCTCCGCCTTGTCAGCATCCAACCTTTTAATCAAATCTTTAATAGTTTCCAAGATCTTTTATGCTTCCACTATGTCTGGAACGTGAATGAATCTGATGGGTATTTGTAGGATCATCATGGAAAAAATAGGCCCTTAAGTGGCAAAAAATTTCAGAAAAATCAGAGTTAGGCAACTTGACGTAAAAATTTGAATAAGTTATCTATATTATTTCAAAAATATGTAAGAATAGAATTTGTAGTAAACTGAATGCAGTTTCTAAACTACTAGGATTACTTTTTAAAAAACAAAATTTATTTGGTGAAAATTTGAAATTTCAACGCAGTAGTACTTGAATTTCAGGGAAAAAATAAGAAGTGGGTGTCTGTCTGACCACCCTAACCACAATAAAATGATAATTATTTTTTATAAGATTTTAGATATAAGTAGAGGACTCATGTCCCGATGTGATGCATATTTTTTTGTAATTTTTTTCCAAGTAAATAATTAATTATGATTTTTTTAATACAACTTTTAAAAAATATAAAAAATCATACGTCTAACCACCTTAACTTGGTCAAAACTTCATGAAATTCATTTCTTTTTTTTTAATGCTATAGTATATGAAGAATAGAATGTGATGCATGTTTTAGATTCAAAAAATGTGATACCGTTTGAAAGCTATAGATTTTTTTCAATCAGACTATCAATAAGGACTTTAGTCGTAATTCAAATAGAAAATGAATAATAATTATTTATTAAATTCAAAGTAAAGAATACTTTATATTAGTGGAAATTTGAGAATCTCCTTTAAAAACCCTTTTCGTTTCATTAATTTTGGGTAAAAAAAAGTCGTCAGCCACATACCCTACAAATAGCCATCATATCGCCACTTTTTGGCCCATCATGATCCTGCACATACCCTGACTCTAGCCTTATACCCTTTAAACTCATCCAAGTACTGTGGAATTTCCCTATTCCCCTCAATTTGTAACTCATGGTACTTATCCAACCTGAAAATATATAGTGCAACGTCTTCTAGATGTTCTTTCACAATTGGAGCACTATCAGAAGGGGCATAAACTTCATGCCACCATGCCTACAATGTTGTCACATTCATATTTTTTTTTCCAAACTTCTTCCTTCATGTCACTATCTCCAAAAAAGAAATGCAGCCATCATGTATTTCTTTTATCTTCCCTTGTATTTTTGGAATCTTCTTTAGAAACTTCGACATGAGTTCCTTTCTATAATTCTAGGTTTCTAGCCATCCTTTCACTTTTTCAAAAACATCTCGAGGGGATATTTATAGCTATACCAAGTCATCCTTTGGTATTTTCAAAACCTTCTTGAATTCATCCACAATTGACTCATCAAAATTCTTGTAGTCTGTGGTAGACTTTGAAATATGTAGAAGGAAATCTGAAGCATCTGTATGAACTTGGAGAATTTTTTCAATTTCCCCATCCCCTCTCTTACTGACGTCTTGGAGCCACTCCTGGTATGATGAATGGAGCTCTTCAGCCTTTCAATTTTAGAAACTACCTCCTTGGGAAACAATCCTTTAGGAGTTGCACTGTCACTTCCTGCGGCCTGTAGTGGTTTCATTAGATGTTGGACATACCTATAAACGTCACTCAACTACTTCTTGAACTTCTCCTTCTCTGCAGTTTCACTATCCAACCTTCTAAGATTTTCCAATGAAGATTCCTAGAATTCTTCCCTTTCCTGCTCTTTAGTAGCCAACCCCAGGTTAATAGTCTATATTTGGTAATATGATGGCCAGACTTCATCCTTGAACTTGTGAATTGGAGGAACTTCCACATGTAAAATTATATTGTTAAACTCATCACATGCAATATTTGACACTGTTGGTACCCTTTTTCTCTACTTTGGTTGTCCCCACTATTCCAAGTACGTGTCCCAACTTAGAGTTTCCTCCTACAAGATTATAGGTTTCTTACTTGTTTGTTTCTCCAGCCATTCCAAGACATTGGATTGTTCAACATTCTCCCCTATCAAGGAAAATTCCTATTCTCCTTTATCTTTCTATGGACTGTCCACAATTTCTTCCACATCTTTTTCAATTGAAGGTTGGTCCTCTTTCTCATTACCTATATTCTTCACTAGGGATCTCAACTTCTCCTCCTGAAGTACCTTAGGCTCCACATTCCTATTGCATGCATCAAATCCTAATGATCCCATCTCTTGCATCATTTGTTTCCATTCCTCGTTAGTAGGGGTAGAGACTTCCTCATCCTCTAACTAATGTTGTTGGGGATTTTTGAATATTTTTCCTTCTTCATGAATTTCCTCCTTGGATGTTTGAATATTTTGAGGAGGTGAGTTGTTTCCCATATTCATCTTTTCCTCCTAAGCATCAATAACAAGCATTTCTTCACTTAACATTCCCTCCTCTACTTCCTTCGTGGGAGATGAATTTTGCTTAGGGGGGATCTTTCTTACATATACTTGGGGCATTTCCCCAAAAGTGTCTATCTCCATGAGCCTAGTTGAAGAGGGGGCATTTGTGTTAGAACATCCTTTCTTGGCCTTTTCCACCTTTTCCCTTTCTATGACAAGTCATCTTTTCCTCACAAGTTGAGGTGCTTCATCTTCCATGTTTGTAGTGTCATCTTCATGAGCTTTCCTGACTATGGGAGATGGCTTCTCACTTTGTTTTATCTGTGTTTGGCTCCTAGTCCTCCTCTTAATTATCACCAGTTTTCCTCCTCCCTTCTCCTGATTGCCTTGGGACTCATAATCATCATAATTTTCACCATTTGTTCCTCCTTTAGAATGAGATTCCATATTTCCCATCAAGTTGTATGTGAATTTGATACCATCAACTTCCAACTCTTGCACCTTTGGTTTTACCCATTGCCTTGAATATTCCTTAACTGGCTCTGTTATTCTGTTTAGATTTGTTGCTTCCTCCTCAACCCAATTTATTTGTGGAAAAGGCTTGTTTGTATAAGGTTCATAATGATGTCGTTGAATCAGGTTCGCATCATCATCCTACACCTAATTAGGAACTTCCATTATCCTATACATCCTTATCATCTTGAGAGGCATCTAAGAGAACCTTCTTCTGAGAACATCAAAGTCATCCCTGTTGTTTTCCCAGTAGTCCTCAATATGGTCCACATGTCAAAAGGTCTTATTAGCCAACTTTATGGCTTTACCATATGGGTCAAAATGATTCTTTTTTGTGTGGAAGTAGAGATCAAACTACACCATTTCCTTTTCTAAATGTTTGACACTTTGAATGGAAGGACATGATTCCAGAGTCCCAATTTTTAGTGGAAATTTAGACCCTAAGCCTTTCTTTTTCACATCAAACTATAGAATTTCCTCAAAGGGTACCATCTACCTTGTTAGCTCTAGCATCAGAAGCTTGTTGGTTGGGTATCTAGGTAATATGAGTGGGAGGACAGGGGATCCATGCACTCGTATGTATGAAAACTTGGGAAACTATATGAACCATTGTCCATACTTCTTCATTAAATCCATAGCATTTGTGGTTATCCTAACATGAAGTGCATTTTGCAATAACCTTGGAATGAAGATCAAGAAGGCATCATTTTCCCTCCTGAAATTGAAAGTCTTATGTTGTAACTAAGGATATACATCCCAAATTTTGTCATTTCCCAATGCTCCCTTCTAGTTAAAACCCTTGTACATGTTCTTATGTGCCAACATGTACACCAAGTATAATGTCATAGTGACTTGTCTAGTTTCTTGCACACTTCTCAACTAAGAATCCAAATTGTTGCTAATGATCCTTTTCTAGTCATAATGTTTATTGGCTACAATTCGTGTGATGTGGAAGAACATCTAAGACTGGCAGATGTGAGCTTGTTTTGTTCCCATTACCCTACCTAGAAGGGTTATCATATCATGGTTCTCCATTTTAAAGTCACTTCTGTGTAGTTGCTTGGGTAACTTGGAATAATGAGGTTTTGACTTGAGTATCCAGGAGTTATTCATGATCTCCAATGCTCTATTTGGTTTTTCATCATAAAAATTAGTTTCCTCACCAATGTTTATCTCCTCGATCAAGTGGTGGTGTGAAGCAATATCAAAGACTTCTGCACTAGACTCTTCTGTGAGATTTGCCATGATCCTTCCTTGTGGGCCAATGATGATTCTCCTATTGGAATCATAATGATATGTGCATTCAAAAATCAACTCTGGGCACAACTATGTCAGAGGGAAACCAACAGCCTGGGCTAGGTCAATGTGGGTGAGAACTTGAGCTAACTGAGTAGATGATTCACCATACATCCTTTTGTAAAAAAATCCTCATAATCAACATGCCCCATGTTTGTTTCTCCAATGTTTGACCAAGATGATGCAGTCCTAGTTTCTGGCCAAATGCCTTTAAAATCATACTTCATTCTTTCCTACCTCTTCTTGACCTCCTCTTACACTAGAGCAGCCTTCGTCTTCTTATCGGGACTCAGTTCACCTTGCATCTGTTAGAGGAAAACACCAATTACCAAGATGCAACTAATAACATATTCCATCAATACTAGCTTTCCGCCAATGCTATTTTATAAATGCAAACAATTGTGATATTGCCTAGAAGTGCATATTGAGGATGCCATTATGAGGTCATGGGAAGATAGACATGAAAGACCAACATATGAATAATCAATGAGTGCAAGTTCTAATATAATTGATCCATTCCACATTTAAAATGCAAATAACCAATAATATGTAGCCAATGACCTCATTCCAAAGATCAATTCACACCAATTCAAATGTTAAATCATCAAAGAAGCTCATTCAAACCTAAGTGGGAAACCCTAGGCAAGATATAATTAAGGTCAGGTAATCTGAGCTAGCTCATATTTTCTTGCCAGACAAAGGTTCGGCCAATCCAAGCTAGCTCAGATTAGCTAAAATTGATCAATTGACAAGGTTGCAACTTAGAATCTTTGTTAATTGATGCTTGATATACAATGTCATATTGAGAGGGTCATTTCCAAGGCTAAGACCCCATCACAAGTTCATTGTTTGAGGTCAGATTGAGGTTAGAGAAATGAGTTGCAAGTTCTAATCATAGAACGGTTAATTTTGGCTAATCCAAGGGACCTCGGATTAGCCAACTAGATTAAGGTTTGGCTAATCTGAGCTACCTCAGATTAACAAAAATTTTCCCTCGTCAAAAAATTCTAAGGAAAAAATCAATTAACTTAGAATACCAAGCCATGACTTTATTTATTTGAGTTTATCACTTGTGAATGGGAGAAAAAACTAAAAGAAAACATCAAAATCCAAGTTGCTACCAATGAAACCATGAAATCGAATGCTAGGGTTTCAAAAAAGCGATGGGAAAAATCCAAAGGTTCAACAAGTTTTCTAATCTTTCCTTCGAATCAATAGGAATGCCATTCAATTCGACTTTAGCATCAAGTTCATCAGGGTCTCTTCAAATGAAAGCCCTAGTTTTGTTTAAACGAACGCTCCCTAGAAATTCAGCAAGAAAACCTCAAAAAACCTCAAAATCTGACCTAAGTTCAATGATTGAACCAAAAGAAATTTAGACAATGAGATTGAAATCGAAACCCAAGTAAAGGAGGGAGAAAACTAGGGAAAAACCCATGTACAAAAAGAAACATTAACGAGGAGGTCAAAGCATGTTCGAAGGTGGGAGGAGAAAATGCAAAGACAATGAAAACCATACCTTCAAAATGCATGAAGCCAACAATAAATGCCCATCAATCCACACAAATAAGTCACAAGACCTACAACCAAGGCTCCCGTGCAGTGAGATTTCAAACAAGACTAGGGGTAGATGGAAACTACATAAAATTTGCCTCAAATTACCTTGGAACAGAAGGATAGCAAAGAGGAAAGGTCATATGAAAGCATCAAATGATCACAATGAAACCAAAATAAAATTGACACAGTCACAAATGGAAGCACTAAGAAGCAAATTTTCCCAATCGATCCTCCAATTGAAAGAGACTAACAAAATGCTCAATCAAATGGCACTTTATTTTCTAAAATAACCCACATTTAATGGTAGATAGTAAAAAATTCAAAAAAAAGGGCCCAAGCTTGGATTTTTGGCCAATCCAAGCTACCTCGAATTAGCCAATCAAATTAAGGTTCGGCTAATCTGAGCTACCTCGGATTAACTAAACTTTTCTTCTGGACTTAGCCAATTCTTTCAAAAGTGAAATTTCAAGTATGGATCATTCAAGGCGGGCCCAATAAAAGTTCAAATTCTATCAAGAGCATCAAGATGGGGTCAAAATGTTGAGCGTGAGGGCGAAGGAAGACTGAAGACCAGAATGACCAAAATGACCTATCCCTTAAGGGGACAAAGCTAGGAACCTACAATGAGAAAATGGTGAAAGAAAAGCAAGGAAAGAGTGTCCCCACCTTAGCGGGGCATGTGTGCAAAAAATGTGCAAAAAATGGTGACTCTGCTGGGGAAATGCTTTGGAGCATTCCAGTAGCAAAGAGAAATTAGGAATCCATAACTCTGGTTTTGATCCTCACATCAAGTCACTTAATAGACAAAGTTTCAATGCCAATCAAACAAGTAGACCCTTCTCATGCTATAATTACAATGTGTATGTATGTATTGATTCCTTCCCTTAGTGGTTGTAAAGAACTAAGGTCAACAAGGAAAAGCTACGTAATAATTCTAACTTCAAAAGTAACCAGGATGGAGCCTTGCTGCCAGTCAGGCATACATAACCCCGATGAGGTCATCACTGCAGTTCCCTCAAACATAGCTCTACTACTAGTTGGGCATCCATAGCCCTGGTAGAGATATTTGGATACCCCTGATAAGTTAAGTCTAATTCTTTTGATGTTCAGTATTTCCTTTTTCTTTTCTTCTCTTTTGATACTCTTTTCTCTTCTTTTCAACTCATGAACAATGAAGTTAATGCTTAGGGATGAGAACGATAGTGGCACTAAAGTAGAAATAATATTTTTCACTTGGCCAAACCTTACAAAGAACTTGCAATAGCCTCAAGACTTTTAAGATGTGTTTATATATTTAAGATTCAAGCAGCTTCTAGGACTACTTAATCCAAGGGAAAATTCACTTTAGCACTGAGGTCCTTGAACAAAATATTTCTACCAGATTAAACTAGAACAATGATTAAAGTTTGTGGCATAAATACTCGAAATAATCCTAGGTAGCCAAGCAATCGAAGTGCAAGTGCAACACACCTAGAAGAGAACGAGGAGACCTAAAAACCAAAACTGACAAACCAAAACTGAGGAAAAACAAGACCCAAAACCAAAACAGAAAAGACACAAAGAAAAATAAATAAACTAAACCCTACACTAACTATTTACAAGGAAATAGCTATAAACATCTCAAGATTGGAAGTAATGCTTTAGATATTTCTAGTTGATAGGAAATGAGACATCCTCTCCAGTGAGATTTTTTTGGTGAAAAGCATTGTCTCCTAATATTTTTGAGATGTGAAAAGGGCCAATCCAAATTATCAAAAAAAATTTGTCCTCATTTTTTATCATGTGCTTTATCCTAGTACAGGACCAAATCAAAGATTTTGAAGGCTTTAACATGAGCCCTTTGATCAAACCACCTTTTAACAACACCTTGATGCTTGGAAAAAAATTTAAGTGCTTCATCTCTCTTTTCTTCAAGGTGTAGAAGCTTAGCCAAATGAGCCTCACATTGATCCCCTTCATCATAATAATTTTTAATGAATTACAGAGTGGGGATCCTAAGCTGGACAAGAAATACAAGTTCAAAACCATATACAAGGTGGTACGGGGAAGTCTCTATGGAAGCTTTTTGTCTCGTCCGATCTACCCAAAGAGCGAATCTAATTTGGGTGTGACAATCTTTGGGGTTCCTTTCTAACAGTTTGTAGATGACCATCATAAGTTTTTTATTAGTGGATTCAACCAAACCATTTCCTTGTCGATAGTAATTGGAGGAAAACTTTATGATTATTCCATGATCGAATACCCACCCAGAAAATTTTAAGGAAGCAAATGCATGACCATTATCACAAACAAAAGAAATAGGACAACCAAAATGATTAATGATACCTAATTCAAGGAACTCAATTACCACTTCAGAAGTAGACTTTTTACAAGAAAAATATTTAGTCCACCTAGTAAAATAATCAGTGATAGTGAGAATATTCCTTTGGCCCACAGAGGATGGTGGGTTGATTGGACCAACGAAGTCCATTCCCTATTGCACAAATGGTTTTACCTCTATGACCAGCTAAAGCGAAAGGGCTGCATACTTCTCTCTACTTGCTGTAGTTTGACACACATAACAGGTTCTTATGTGGTTATGTGCATCCTTGAATAATGTTGTCTAGTAGTATCCCACTCTTAGGATTTGATTTGCAATAGATGGTGCAGAGCCATGACCCATGCCGTAGCTGTCATGGAATTCATCCATTACTCTTGTGACTTCATCCTTCCCAAAAAGGTGAAGATAAAGACCCTCATGATTTTTCTTGTATAAGATAGCCCCTTTCATCATGAAACTGTCAGTTTTTAGATGAAAATCTCTTTGTTGCACTATGTTGAGGTGATACAGATATTGTTGATTTAAAACATAGTTGATAATCTCATCATACGAATTGCCTGGTGAAACATCTTGAAGGTGATAATGTTGTGCTGTGAGATAAAGACCCATTTCTGCCATGGTCTTAGTTAATCCCTATCCACTTACTAGTTTCATAGGTTGAATTTCAATTTCATACTCCTATAACATTGTCACCCACCTAGCTCTTTGTTCTCCCAATTCATTATGCATAAAAAAAAGCTTTACTGTAGGTCAGGTACTATTGGGAAAACCTTATTTCTCAATAAATAGTGCTTGAATTTCTTCACAGCTCTGACCAAAGCATAGGCATGCTTTTCCACATTAGGGTATTTCAACTCCACATCTTTTAAAGGATCACTCATGAAGGATATGGGATGCTCATCTCCTTGGTTAGATTTTTGGGTCAACATGTTGGCACAAGAGTGATCCGAAGTGAAGTAATATATATAAAAAGTTCTAAAGTAATCAAGACTTACCAAAACTAGGGCATCGACTATTTCCCTTTTAATTTTTGTAAATGCTTCTTTTGCTTCTGCACTCCATTCAACCTTCACATCCTACTTCAACATGGTGTTTAAAGGCTTTACTATTTCTGTGAAGCCGATAATGAACTTTCTAACAAAATTAATCTTTTCAAAGAAATATTTCATTTCTTTCTTGCTAGCAGGAGGTTGAATTTTAAGTATGGCTTCAATTCACTCTAGATCAATGGATATACCCCTCTCTAAGATGACATGACTGAGAAAATTTCCCTCTATTACTCCAAAGATACACTTCTTGGGGTTAAGTGAAATACTAAATTCCTTGCACCTTCGAAATACTTTACATAAGTCTACAATGTGGTCACCACATTCTTTCAAGAAGATAGTTAAGTCATCCATGTAGATAATGATGTATTTACCAATGATGTTTTTAAAGGTGATGTCCATGGACCTCTGAAAAGTTTCTCCAACATTGATTAACCCAAATGGCATCCTCCTATAAGAAAAGGTTTCCCAATTTGTGGTGAAAGTAGTTGTATGCCTGTCTTCATATTGTACCATGACCTGGTTGTACCTAGAATACCCATCCAGAAAAGAAATCATTTGGGATCCATTGATAATTTGTAACACCTAATCTAGTAACAGGACTGGGTAATTGTCTTTCTCTGATGCACAATTGAGATTCTTGAAATCAATGCACAACCTAATTTCTTCATTTTTTTTCTCACTAGAACTAGGTTAGCAACCCAAGTTGAGTGCCTAATTGGAAATATAATACAAACAGATAAAAAAATTTGTACTTGGTTTAGAATGATTGGTTCTAGCAAGGCGTTGATTGGTATTTTCCTTTGTCTGAATGGTTTGGAGTTAGGTTTGAGGGCAATGGTGTGTGTAATAATTGAGGTATCATATGTTTTCAGGTCCTCATAA